>PVLD010006487.1:0-100264 GCA_004027595.1 Dinomys branickii | reverse complement strand
CTGGCCTCTCTGCCCTCTCTGCCTCTGTGCTCCCTCAGCCTTGCAGGTCTGGCTGAGCGCCATCCCCTGGGCTTCTGGCTGAACTGGTAGTACCAGCAGATGTGGTACCAACACCCACCACTTGCACCCTCAGCACTGCAGCCACCACTCAGACCACCCCGGCCCTTGATACTCTCCTGTGTGTCACCTGAGCGCGCTGCACGAGCTCCAACATGCACCCCTTTCCTGAGCATTGCCAGGGACTTGACCATGCCGGAAATGTCCTCCTAGAGGTGCTGAAATGAGGTGATGTCTGTGACTTGCATGGGCAGACCCATTAACAAATATAGAGCTAAAGTAAAGATGGGGTAACGTTTGTATTTGCTGGCCCCAGGTGTAGGTTTGTAGGTGTTTGTTTACTCTGCATCTTCCTGAGGTTTGAACGTGCTCCTAGTGCATTGGCTGGGGGAGCCTTCCTGTGTCCCTCTTTGCTCTGCCCCTGATGTCAGCAGGCTCGTCTATGGGGGGCAGGTTTCTGGGTGCTCGGATTTCCACCAGGGGTGATCCCTGCGCTAACCCAGAGGCTTGAGGGTCAGCTGTCTGTCTGCCTGACTCTGCACTTGGGTGTCACAGAGGTCCCCATGTGCCTGGACTGTGTGAGAAGTGACAGCTCCCATGTCCCGGGCTCGGGAAGGACCGACGGCAGCTCTCACTGCCCTGCCCCTTCCTCTAAGCCACTAGGTTCCACTGGGAAACAGGTGATGCTGGAGCATCTGCTAAGGCTTAGATGAGGGGAAGGGCGATGATGGGACCTTCCTGGTGTCTGCAAAGAGACCCCGGACCCTGAACCATCACCTCCCCGGACCAGCATCATGGAGTTGATCCTCTGTGCATGAGGCTGGCTGTGCTGTGTGCTTCGTGGCCCTCAGTGGATTCACTCTTGAGGTTGCCCCTGAGGCCTAGGCTTTGTGTGAACTTTGCAGATAAGGAAACAGGCCCAGAGGGGTCAGGGACCTGGTCAGAGACCCCACAGGTCCAGTGCAGCAGGTGGGCCCTGGCTTCACTGCCCTGGTGTCCTCCATGAGGTGAGCTCCGAGCACTGTTCACCAGTGTCGTGAAGTGTCCTCTGGCCGTGAGAAACAGTGACCAGAGGACTTGCAAAGGAAGACCCTTACAGGTGGACACATCAGTGGGTCAGGGCGCTTTGCATTTTTTACTGAGCTAAAATCCACCTGCTGCCAGATGTAGCTATTTGGTAGCTTTTCCCTTAGTTTTTAAATCTGTACTCACATTTGCTGTGCATGGTAATTGCATTCATCTTGGGGCGCTGGCTGGTGCAGGATCCTGTCCGATCATTTCTGCCCCACCCGCCCTGCTTCCTCTTCCTCTTCTCTGCTTCACTGTTTCCTGCCGCGTCTTTTGTTAGGCTCTACGTTAGTATTTTGAGTCTCGTGCTAGACCGTGTGACATTTAGTCTTCATTGTCTGGCTCTTCACTGTGTTACAATGTAAAGATTCCTTGTTTTGCATTGACTTTTTTGCCTCCTGTTCTCTTGGGTTCCATGGGGTCTGAAAGACCTGTGCAATTTTGTGTGCATTTCCTGTCGTAGATAGTAACGTGTTCCTCATCCCAGTGCATTCCCTTGAAACATGGTCCCCTGTGGGTGTGGTGGAGCACGGCAGACCCTTGGCTTTGCTGGGATTGTCACAGCTTCTGGCCGAGCCGCTCCTCCAGAGTCGAGTGAACCCAGTGGAGGCCACTAGATGGCAGTGCTGTCCTGGCCCTTAGGTTGGGATCTCACAGCCGGCCCCAGTTTCCTTCAGGTGTGATCACCTCTAGGCTTTGCAAGCCGAAAGTGGTAGCCAGTTAATGTGCTGCATCAATTTTAATTTGAAAGATACAATTAATTAAATCAGGCATAAAGCGGCTGATGCTCAGTTGGAGCTCGGGCTCCTTGTAGCTGTAAAAGGCTCACCACCTGGATCCTGAGGATGCAAGAGGACGTTTGTCCTGCCCAAAAAATGCTCCCCAGCCTGCATTTCATTAAGGGACTGGACAGCACTATCTCCTGGTGAACGTTTGATAAGGCTGTCCCAGTGAGGCTATGGTATCAACACGTTAGCCTAAAAATTACTTAGAATAGAAGACAATTCCTTGAGTGCCCCCCATTTCTAACATTTTTTGATGCAACTGTGCTCCATTTTATTTCAAGAAGAAAATAGTTTGTTGGTTTTTTTTTTTTGAAACACCTTTAAAAATAAGTTGAGGAATCCAGGTTTTAAAAAAATTAATAGCTACAGGTAACAGCACAGGATATTATTGGCAGATGCAGCAAAAATATATTTCCACAGAAAATTGGATTTTGTACATAAAACTTCGTAATACTAATAAAGACAGGTCATTACCAGTTTTAAGCCAAATAAACAAACCCAAAGAGATCTGCTGTCAGTGCGATTCTTGGCGGTTTCTTATTTTTTTGAGGAGCGTAAATCAGCTTTAGCGCGGCCAGCGCAGCGTGGATTTGCTCCAGGCGTCTCTGCCTCTTCTGGCGCAGGGTACTGAGTGACTTAACAGTCCTGTGCCAAGGTATGTTTAGATTTAAGCTGTGCAACGGCGTAGCTAATGAGAAAGATAAGAAATTTATAGCCCTTGGTGATTGATAGGGTTACTGCCCGGGCTTTAATTGAAATCTGAGGGATCACAGCTGTAGGCTTAAGTTACTTAGGAAAAGTTACTTCAAGTCAGGGAAACTTTTAGACCCGCTTCTTAGAAAATTTTCAAGGTAGTTTTCCTGCTGACAGTGTGGTTGGTGGTAGAAGCAGCTGATCCTTCCCAAGCCTTGGGTAATTACACTGAGATAATTACGGTATTTGCCCTGTAACTTCCCCCAGTAGGTGGTTTATAAGTGTGGAAAAAAAATTAAGTACTGTGGGGTTTTTAAATGGCTTTAAAATTTTACATGTATAATAATAAAAGCCTCCACAGCTACTCTGCTAAATATTCTCTGGACTATTATTTAAGACAATAAAAAACCGAAACTCTAGTAATGATAGAGGCAAGCCTGTGGTATTAGTTATTGCCTTAAATTCCCACTGATTGCATTTAATCTGGGTATGTCTAAAGTAATCTTGGAGACCTTTCTCTACCTGTCATTTTTTAAATGTACCATTCCTGCTGAAGCTCACTCTTGTGAAAATGTCTAAATTCCCCCATTAAGTGCTTAAAAAGTAATAAAACTAAAGTCATTAGACTTCACTCATCAGAGCTGTATCAGGAGAAATATTCTTTGGTGCAATAAATCTGACCAAGAGTCCGACATTCATATCCCTTGGATTCATTCCCTGGAAATGGACGTTTGAAGGTAAATTGCTTAAGTAGGGCAGTTTAAATTTTTAATACAATCTTATTGTAACTGTTAGCAAATGATTAAAGTGCAAAGGGGCCCTCTATGTTTTGTAAGATTTGTAATAAATGCTCTATGATGCCTTTTCCATGCTGAGTTATGGATGTTATGACAGTTAAATGCTTAGAAAGGCCAGGAAGGCACACACGAGGAGTTGAGTCTTTACAGGAGACTAAATCATAATCCCCAGATACATCTGCTTTCCAGTGGGCATCCATGCTTCCTGTGCAGTCTCTGAGTACCGAGAAGCTTCAGTAAGCCAGGTCTCAGGCCCGCAAGCAGGTTTAGGAAGTGCACAGCATGCTCTTTCTGCCAGCAGTTTGCTTTTGGGGGCTGTGAGCCAGGCTCTCCTCAGATGTCATTTTTTGTTCAAACGGGTCACCTCCAGTTTTGGGGTCTAGGCATTGTTTGGCCAGGACGCAGGAGGTGAATTGTCTCACCGCCCAGGCCGGCAGTGAGCCCCGCGGTCCAGAGTCAGCTGGCGGCTGTACCACTTAGGTGGCACGCACAAGGGCCGCAGTGGGATGGCTGCCCGGGTCTGCCCAGGGACAGAGCTGCAGACCGGGAGGGCACGGGCAGGGTGCAGAGTCTCCGGCCTCATCCGTTCATCCAGGCCTTGATTCTGAGCATGGAGGGGTGGGTTGTCAACATAGTTGAAGGTAACATTAGTTACTGTACAGTATATTGTCTACCATTTTTATACTTTTTACCCTCAAATGGGAAATCTGTTTTAAAACAAAGATGTAAGCAATACCTTCATCATCCTGTCCAGTTCATTCTCTTTTGAATAAGGAAATAAATGCCCAATATTCTAAACTGTCTCATCATCACCTGCCACATCAAATTTCCCAAGCTCTAATTTTCCTTTTACGTACGTGTCTCATCCACAGGAATACTTTGAGTGTCCTCCGTGAAGTGACAGCAGCACTTAGATAATATTTCTCGCTGTCTGGAGCTGGGTTCACATGGTTTACTTTAATAACTAGCACAGATGCACATTGTTCTTATTCACCCCCATTGCTTTTCTACCTCTAGGTGAATTCCCAAAAGCTCCACTAAAAGAGTTTATGTGTAAAAGCGGTGGAAGAACTCCAAACCCAGAAAAAAATCTACCTTGCTTGAATGACCGCATCAAAGTCACAGTTACTCTTCTGTCCCTTAAATACCACCCTGCCACCTGCCAGGTTCCCGTGTCGGACACTAAGGTCAGCCTGGAGGTGTGTAGGGGTCCAATGCGCCTTTCCCCTCAGCCTCCTGGTGCACCTGGCAGGGAGAGAATAAACATCAAGCAGCAGGCAGCTGCCTTCAATTGCAAGTGCTACAAACCACATGATTTTGTTTATTACTTAGTT
Organism: Dinomys branickii; assembly: GCA_004027595.1. NCBI lineage: Eukaryota > Metazoa > Chordata > Mammalia > Rodentia > Dinomyidae > Dinomys > Dinomys branickii. Next base: position 95,530 of record PVLD010006487.1, on the reverse strand, counting down.
TTTCACTTTCTACACTATCAAGTTACAAGTGATATTTTTCTGACCTTCTAGGGTGTGTGAACATTGCAGTGTAAGGATCTAGCCTGTGATTCTATAACTGGTTTGAAAATGTCACTGTGGATTGTTTTTTAAGACCATTTTTCTTAGTGAATTCGAACCATGAAGTCAAAGAGGACTTGGTGCCTGTGGGTTTTGGTTTTGATTTTGTTAATGAGGAATATTTTTTTAGTGTGGGTTATAAAACAAGACCCTGTAGAAGGGTTCGGTGTTTATAGTCTGAAGACTCTTACCTTTTGATGCGTCTAGCACTTGTATCCCCTAGGTCAAATTGGTTTATCAGTAGGCTCATGTTCTGGAAACAGGAGCACTTTGGTGGTTCCCCAGCCTTGGCAGGACTAGAGAAGGTACTGACAGGTCTTCCTCTCTTTGTGGTGGGGGATCAAAGAGACCCTTTCCCGTGGAGCCCTGTGGTGCCTTGTGGAGATGGAGATCTTGAGGTCCTCCTGTCAGATGGGACAACGTGTGTGGGGGTGACTTGCAAGAAGTTACACTGAGTGAAGAGACACCGCACAGTGCTGTGTGTGCCTGAAGGTTTATGGCAGGCTTTGCCTAGAGCAGGACACGCTCGTGTTTGTGGGGCTTTGGTTCCCTTGTATTGTCAGAGCACACTTCCATTTCACAGCCTATACAATCAGTCTTAAATAAAAGAACCTTAAGTGTAATAAATCCCGGTCAGTGGTGTGCACACCGAACTATGTGGGAGTTGAGCTAGTGCCTGAGCATGTTGGGGACTCACGGAAATGTGAGACGGGTGGATGGAACAAAGAAAGTGCAGCGGAGTGCCGCAGTTATAATGGAATTGACGTTGTTACTGTGTCTAAAATGCCACTGTAGCTGTCTCCCCTAAGGTGGGACCAGATAAGTAGGTGGACGGGAACAGCACCACTATGAGACACTTGGAAGTGAACTTAGGACAATTAAAGAGATGCTTTGAAGAATTTCGGTAGAAACAGCTGTATCTCAGAAGGAGATACTTTGATTTCCTGACTATGGTGAAATCGCAGCAGATTACAGATTCAAAATCAATCAGTATTCTCTGCTGAACTCTAATTAACACTTAAACATTATTAGTCACAAATGTGAAGTGTTGATCGGAGATGACCTGGAGTATTCTAAATGTAAATAAAATTAGATTTAGAGCCCTTTTAATTACCCGAGGTGCTGTGAGTAATTACAATGGCAATTGATAAACTTAATTTCTTATTAAAGGAGAGGGGAAAAAAACTTACAAAAAGTTTTTCTCCCCTGTGTGCTTAACTCTTCAGTTACTTGGGCCTCTGGGAAAGTCACACAGACTTAATTGTATGGAGTTTTACATTTATTTTATTCAGGCCCTCAAACTCATCATAACTTGAATGGCTGATGTTACTATAGTGCCACAAAAGACAAAAATGTCCCATGGAGGATTCTGTGTGTTAGGAAAGGCAAGGTTCTGCGCGGTAGCACCAGTTAAATAATAATAATTGATGGGTGGTGCAGATAGGATTACAATGACTTAATGCACAAAGCCCTGTTGAGGACCAAGTGGAAATCTGTTTTGTCACCTCATCCTTCTTCCTGATTGCATCACAATACGTTGTATAATTCACCCTGTGTGTCACTGTCACTTCTACTGAGGCCTCCCGTCCAAGGGGCCACGCCGCTGGCTCATTATCAACAGTGCCGAGGAGGAGAGGAATAATTTCCTTGGGTTCCGACCAAGACAGGATAATAAAGGATAATTATCTCCGGAAATAGGCAAACAAACTCTATTGTGATAGATAAGTTCATTTTTCTTGAAAGTTAAAAGGTACCAAACTCGTGACAAACAGGGAGATCAGTGAACTTTGGAAGCTACACTTTTTCCTGTTAGCATGTTTAGCTTAAAACGGGAGCATATTAGACCAGATACATTCAGGTAAGCTAACACTAAACAAGGCATCTTAATTACGTACAAAGACACCCCACTTTTGTACTTAACTATGTCTGTCTCCAGGTTTCTGAAGGTGCTGTGTACATTTAGCCTTTCGGTCCCACATACTCCCTTGTTTAGGGACCTGGCTGTCTCCTCGTTGACCTTGGTTTCTCATCTATTTTTCTTTAATATTTTGGGTGATTTCTTTGGGCTTGAGTGATTTAACATAAGCAGTTGGATATGCTCATTTTTGCGGGTTTTTCCTCCTTCCCTGTCTCGATGTTTATGGTACATTGTATTCCTCTGGTAGCAGTGTTTCTGCCTATAACAACTTTTTTCCCACTGATAAACTGTTTTAATATGTTTCTTCACTTGCACTGTGGCCTTTTAGAACACAGCGGCTGGGAAACGTAGACCTGAGGCAGAGAGCTCGGAGAGCAGCCGCTCCGTGCAGACTGAAGAATCGCTTCACCTTCTGGGGGTGTCAGAAACACTTCTGCTCTGGAATTATCAGCTTCCTCTGTGAGACAGCTTGATGAGTTGGGAAGAAGTGACAGGTTCATTTTTCCCCTCTTTGTTTAAGCCATTTATCTTTTAGATCCTTCCCTGCCATCTAAATTGTATTGCCAATTTATTGGGATATTCACTTGCCTCGGCTGGGAAGGCTTCTGATTTGCATCCAGCTTGAGAGTAAGTGAGAGGGAAAGTTAATCATGTCCAGGCCTTTTGAGCAGACTATCTGCTCTGGGTTTAATTGTAGCATTTGAAATCTTGCATGTTTTCTAATCAGTGTCTCTGGGTAGTCAGCCCCCTGTTCACTGCTATGGCAATGAGAACAGAACGCTTCGCTTTCTGAAGGAGTTTCAGTGTATGCTTCTGGCACCTCTTTCTCTGTTTCAGATTAACCTGAGCTACATTAGGTGCTTTTAACACCTTCCAAGCCAGCTTGGCTCCCTGGTGTGCATGCACAGCAGTCCCATTCGATGGCGTGAACCACTGTTGGTACAATAGATCTAATCACTTTTATCACATTTGTTTGGTTTTGTGGTTTTTTTCCTAATAAAATTAGTAAAAAGCCTATGGTTCAAGCCAGCCACTGTGGAGACATAGAAATTACAGCCCTGTTATAAACCCATCAAACCCTGCCTACTTATTTTGATAGCTGTTGATTCAGTTAAGTAGGATAACGAAGAGTGGGAGGTGGCTGGACTCAGAGTGAGATGGTACCTGCCTTCTCCTTCGCTGTTGCAGGTACACTCGAGGTGACCGCTTTGGTCCTGAGCAGGCGAGAGCCTGAGGGGAAGGAGCCCTCTGTCCGAGGTCAGGGAGATGCAGCCTGTGGCGGGAGTGCAGCACCCGCACCTGCTGTGTCTCCAGGGCCCCAGACTAAGCCCAGCCCGGCAGCGCTCTACCAGCCCTACCTTCCCAGTTCTCTTAGACTTCTCTGACATGCTGTGCTGGTTTTGCAGGCATCACCTGTCTGGGTCTTGGCCCCTGTCAGAGGTCTACCTACTGTCACCTGGATGCAGATGTGGGTGGTGCTGATGCCACACTGACCCTGTGAGCCCTGGCCAGCGGCAGCTTTTTTGCTTCTTGCCTTTGAGCTCTTGGATTTCTTCCAGGCCACAGTTCAGAACCCAGCACATTCTCTGCTTAGCCTCGCTGCTGCGCCTGAAGCCACACACAGCAATGTTCCACATTGTCAGAGCCATTTGTTGTCATGTGCTACTTATTGCTGGCTCTGAAGGTGTAACACTTGCCCTGTATTTCATTCATCCACGTGAGTGGCGCCTGCTTTATTCTCTACCTGTCAGGTGCCCATGACTCATCCATATTCCCCTCTTGCTCTTTTTCCTATTTATTTGCTTATTTAGTTATCTACTTCGGGGTGCACAGCGTGGGGCCCAGGGTCACATACATACTAGGAGGCACTCCACCCCCGAGCCTGGGCTCCCTGCCCCTGAGCCCAGGCTGCCCTTCTGTGTGCAGGTCTTGATGGCACTCTGCCCCCGTGGGTTGTGAAGCATTGGTCAGATGCACTGGATGGGGCAGGAGCCAGAATGAGATGGAGAACTCTAAAACAGGTGAAGACAGCGAAGGGGTTTCGTTTCGGTTTTTGGGTTTTGGTGGTGGTTCTGGGACAAAACTCAACGAGTGCTGCTTCCTGAGACCTTAGTAACAAAGGCTTGGCTAGTTCTGTGGAAAGTGTCCTCCATGGGACGCAGGGAGAGAAGGGCGTGAGGCACTGTGAGAGATGTGGGTGTCAGCCAGTGTCTTCAGGATCCACGATCTCACTGGGCAGCAGGTCACCCTGCACGCAGCAGCTGCTTGGGACACGATGGGTCAGTGAACAGCTGAGGAGTGCTGTACAGTGGAGCACTGGGGGTAAGCAGTGAAAGAAGCCAACGCCGTGTATCTTAAACATAGAATGGGCCAGCTTAACACTGTTCAAGCACAGACCAAGAGCAACCAAGAGCATTCTGGGGCCAAGTATGAGGGTTTAGAGCATTTGGGGACTAAGAGCATGACTAAGCATTTTGGGGCTAGGAACTTGACTGAGAACATTCTGGAACTGAGTATGAGCAAGAATATTCTGGAAACAAGAACATGCCCAAGAGTATTTTGGGACCAGCTGTATGACCAAGAACGTTCTGGGGCTAAGAACACTCTATAAATGTAGCATTTGGCACAGTAAATGCCTAGAGAAGTGCAGCCAGAGACGTAGGGTGTCAGTTGTAGGACTGGGGCTTCAGGCTAGAGTTGTGTGTGAATGAATAAAATCCTTACCCCCGAGACTGGTGGAAGACCTAGAAGGTAGAAAGATTTTTCCACCGGAGAAGTATGCTGACAAGAAAGTGAGACCGCACAGGGACAATTGTGTTGGTGAGCCAGGAGGTAGGTGTGTGTGCGTGTGCGTGTATGTGCATGTGCCTTCAGTGCCACCCTAATGTCCAGTACTGGCTATCTAATGGGTGTTATGTTGGTGTGGGAGACAGACTGGGGCCTGCGATGCAGTGTCGGGGGACTGTGGAGGGTGTCAGTGGAACAGAGCCCACCTCCCCCAGTTGTTGCGATGCATGCTGGCTGGGACATGATTGGGCCCACAGGAGCCCCATATCCTGACTGGCCGTGGAAAAAGCCAGCCAAAGGGCAGCCCCAAATCAGGGCATCCTGACCCTTATTTTTCAGAGGAGTGAATGCCTTTGGTGCTGAGGGTCTGGATGTGGGGCCCTGTGTCCTTGGAGGGTGGGTATGGAGCCCCAGCAGGCCACCAGCATTGTGGTTCCACTGTCCACGGGCCCAGTGCGGGGGCAGTGGAGGGAATCCAACATCCCCAAATTTTGGAGGCCTGATCTAGGGCTTGCATTTTAAGGAACTTTTGTCCCGCGAAGCTGTGTGAGCGAGAGGGAAGGGTGTTTTTCCTGCAGCATGGGCTGAGGTTCCCCCCTGCCGTGAATAGTGACTTTATATCAGCTCTGTGTACATATAAAAATATCACGTAAGCCGTATTTGTCTCAGTGCAGGTTTCCTTTTCAAAGTAAATTTTATGTTCTTACCCTTTTTGTCTAAAATGGAAAGGGAAATCCACCTGCCTTGGATGTGGTAGAAATTTCCACTGGTTCTAAAATTCTGAAATTAATGTTAGCAGCCTTGACTTTGCCCTGTCCTGAAGGTAACTGTTTATTACAGTCGGCATTTAAATCCCCCGATTAATAGGAGCAATTAAATAATAGCTTCATTTCCAGCAAATTAACAACCCTAATAGGTAATTGAGACATAAATGAAGATAAATTTGTTTTAATACAATGAGATAAAACGAATACAGATAAGAAGTGAATCTCAAATTAAGAATTCACTGCATTACTTTGGGAAAAACTTGAAAGTTTCTCTAGAAGAAATTAAAGCTTGGCTTTTTAACCACAGCCTGTTGTGGATTAGAAAATAGGGTTTTTTAAAAAAAACTATAATAGAAATATTGTTGAGGCTGGGGCTATAGTATTGGTGGAGCATTTGTGTAGGGCTTGATCCCCAGCAAAAGAGGAAGGAAGAGGGGAGGGTACACACAATCAGTCAGTCAGTCAGTCATAGTTTGTGCTTTGATTACAGGATAGCTGGCTGTCACAACCATTCTCCTAGTGCGTTGCCTGACGTGATATGTTCAGGTGTGGATGCCTAAACTTCTTCTTTAGCGTCTGCTCTTATTGGAAAATTATTCCTGAGGTTTATCGTTTGTTGGATGTAACATGGACATGGCCGGGCACACCAGTTTTGAGACAGTAAATGTGTCTCTGCGGGGGATGGCTTGGATGGTGACCAGACCAGCGCAGGGGGGAGCGGCCGAGAGCTGCTGTGCTGGTTTGTTCTCCTCGTCCTGGGATGGAACACAGCAAGGGCCTTCACATAGGCCAGGCAGGTGCTCTACAGCTGACCTGCACCCTGAGCCTCTAAATGCTGATTTTAAAGCTGGTGCCCAGAAAGAAAAGAAAAGGAAGGGGAAGTAGGAGGAAAAGAGAAAGGCAGAGAAAGGGAAAGGTAGGAAGAGGGAAGGGGAGGGGGTGGAAAGGAAGATGAGTGCTTGTTTTGCTTTGGTTTGGGTTTTTTCTCTTTTTGAGACAGGGTCTTGCTATGCAGCTCAGGCTGACCTTGAGCTCACTTTGTAGCCCAGGCTGATCTCAAGCTCACAATGATCTTCCTGCCTCAGCCTCCATCGCTGGGATTACAGGTGTGCGCTACCACGCCTGGCTTTTGTTGTTGTTGTTGTTATTGTTGAAGATGAGCGCTTGTACTAGCACAAAGATAGTGAATTTCTCCTTGGGAGGAGGGATCGCATGACCACGAAAAGACACTGTTGTTGTTTAGCTGAAACTGTATGGCTGAGTTTTCATCATCCTGTAAGAACCCCCTTTGGGTAACTCCGATCATCAGCTGATACGTTATCAGCCTGGAATTCTATGCTCTGTTTGACAGTAGTGCTGTGTAAAGGGAGGTCAACAGCAGTGTTAGAAATGGACGCCTCAAAACAAAGTACCTGCCTGGCACTGTGGTGCACACGTATAATCCCAGGACTCTGGAAGCTGAGGCAGGAGGATCATAAAATTCAAGCCCAGCCTTGGCAAGTTGGTGAGAGCTTGTGTGGAAGTAAATAAATGTTTCCAGGGTCCTTTTCAGCTTTCCTGTCTCTACCTTTTCATGCTGATTTCCACCCTCACCTCATCTATGCCTACCTTTCCCCATTGGCATGTACCCAGTGAGGGTTGGGCACACAATGCCCATAAACACAGATGACACCGTTTGTCCATATAGTAAGTGGAGGGTCTGTGGCCCATTGCCCTGACTTGTACACTGACTGTATTTTCCAGCTGGCACACAGTTGCGCAGGATCTCCAAGGCTGTGCAGTGCCAGGCCCTGCTGCAGGTCCCCGGCTAAGTAACCGTCATCAAGCAGCATGTTGGCACAGCCCAAAGCCTTCGTGAACCCAGTGCCGCTGCCCTTCTCACTCTCTCTTGCCTTTGCTCTGATTGTACTTGTATTTTAACCGCTTCTTTCAGATTTCCTTTTCACTTCTAAGTCACACATTCCAAACTAGATAGATAATTTGGTAATTAATTTCTGCTTAATTAATAAGTGAGTTTAATGATCACTCTATTATAATTTAAAACTGAACAGGGACATTAGGGAATCTTCTATCTGTTCCTGGAAGACTTACAGTCCCGTCCTTTGTGGGAGTCCTGCGGGTGAGCGCTGAGGGTCCCCACAGAGGGGCCGCTCCGGGAAAGGTGCAGTCGGTGTTATCCTGGGTGGCGGCACCAGCACTAAAGACAAGTGTGTAGGAACTCCCAGCTCTATACATTGTGCCTTTAAAATACTCGTGGGGTACAATTAGAATTGACCACAGGCAGGTTGATTTACAGGACATTTTATTAGACATACCTTAACTGTAGTCTAACAGAGTTCTTCGGAGTCACTCAGAGGCACCAGCAGCACCCTCAGCCTTGGCCTCACTGCTGCAGTGGCTCCACGAGGCGTTCACTGTGGCTCTGCAGTGGTGACCCCCCCCTCCCTAGGTGATGCTTGTGTGGCTTCCTGACCTCACTGTCCCCGCATGCCTGCTGGCCTGTGTGTGCGCGACTCACCCAAGGGCTTGGCTCACTCTGGAAGAAGCCAAGGGGCTGAGCAGAGGGCCAGGGTAGGAAGGGAACAGGCGCCCTGGTGCCCCCATCACCGCTGTGGTGTCAGTGTGGCCAGAGCTGTGGAAAACTCGGCACAATGCGGCCGTTAGATCCACTTGGGAAGGCCCCTGCGCTGTCTCAGTCGCCCACTGTGGCAGGGTGAGCTTCTGTGTTGAGGCCATGGTGGGGTTGGGGGGGACTGAAGAGAATTCTCTGCTAGGTCTCCTCCACCCGTGCCTGTGGATGGGGCAGTGGTGTGCCGTCAACTGAGCTATAAGGTAGACAGAAGCTGGTCTGAGCGACTCACTGCCTGGGTTGGGCAGCATGGGCTCTGTGGCACCCTGGCACATGGGGCAGCTGTTGGTGGCTGTTGTAGACACAGTTCTAGAATGCAAGAGGGTCCAAAGGGCACCCTTGGGGTGCAACTGTTAACCTTGGGGGCCGTTGGCATCGAGGTGGTGATGAGCCCTGGGCGTGGAGAAGCTTCCCCAGGGAGGGGAGGAGGCTGAGATGCAAGCCCGTGAGGAACCCCGTTTAGAAGAGGCCACAATGGAGGGATGAGAGAGGAGCTCCCTGCAGAGGGGCAGCGGGGAGTCAGGTGTCCCTAGGAGGCCTAGGGAAAGACACGAGAGGGGGCAGTGAGCAGCAATGCCAGGAGCTGCCCAGAGGCCAGGTAGGAACGTGCCGCCTGACTTCAGGCGGCCACCGCGATGCCAGGGTCCTTACAGGCAGGCTCAGGCAGGGACAAGGGCAGAGGACAGGGAGGTGCCTCAGGCCAAGGGCACACCCCCGCTACAGGCTTAGTGCACACTTAGACCGAGGCAGTGTAGACAGCAGCTTCCCAGGCTTTCCTGTCCTGGTGTGGGTAGAAGGTGAAGGTGTCAGCAGAAGGTCCTTGTCCTGGAAGTAGGACAGGCTGGTGTGATGCCAGGGAGAAGGGATGATTGTTACTGTGTGGTGGGGTCCTGAGCCATCCCAGGGCCACACTGCTGGCCTGCCCACTGCTTGGCTCTTCCCTGGGAAATGGATTGCAAGGGCGGAGTAAGTTCGTAGACCGCCCACCTGGCCGCTCCTGAGCATAAGAGGGGAGGCCAGTGGATGGAGAAGCTGCTGACTCCAAGGGTGACGGAGAAACAGCGTGGAAGTAGAAACCAGGCCTTTGGTCAGGAATGTAGTATTTTTACCCCTAAGGGGTGCCCATCTTAGTTATTTGTGGCTGAGACCCGATATCCAACACACCAAGTTAAAGGAGAAAAGGCTTACTTAGCACACAGTTTGTAGGTTTCAGTTCCTGTTGGCTGGCTCCAAGGCAGGGTGGCCTAGCAGAAGGGCATTGCTAAGGAAACAGTTCATAGCAAAGCAGCAAGCAGGCAACAAGTGAGGGCCGAGCTCTTTCTGCCCCTTGTATCTCACCCGGGCCACCCAGCTAGGGCAGGAAGCACTCACACCCTTCACTCCAGCCTCCCATGAAGAGCCAATGCCAGCCTCACACCCTTGAGCCTAGCAACACAAACCCTGATCCAGCCACTGTCAGAAAGCTCCCCTCATGGCAGCATGAGGTTTTGGAGTGACTTCTAGACATGAGCCATTCGAGTGCCACTTACTTTCTGTAAAGCAGAAAAATTTGAAGAATATAGCTCATTTTCAGGTTAAGTCCCCAAACTTCTCCTTACGTCAAGAACACAAATATATGCACAGAAGCATTCTTTTGTGCAAATATCCAAAGCCATCACAGGTCAGGGAGGATCCATGTCCCCCCGGAAAAGCCCTTCATCCCTCAGCCGGCACCAGCTGCCGGGCTTCCCAGGGGTGGCACAGCTCTGACACCCCCTCCAATGACAGCCACTTGCTGGGAGCCACTTGCATGAGATCACCGGTAAGACCCAAGCAGTCTTGAAGCGACTGTTGAACAGGCCTGAGCAGCGCTCGTGGGAGGTGATGAGGGGTCGGTGGTAACAGCACAGTCACCTTGCATCCCTCCCGGTGATGCTCCTGCAGGTGGAGATTGTACACACTTGAGCATGTCACTTGGAGGGAGGAAACACCAGATCTCAGTGATACAATTTTCAGATTCTCTTAAATTCTATAATTTCCATTAGACATGTAACTGATTTCTCAGTATGTCACAGGTGAGCTGGGTGTGGTGGCACATGCCTGTAATTCCAGCACTCTAGAAGGCTGAGGCAGAAGTATCACAAGTTCTAGTCTAGCCTGGGCAATTTAGTAACTTACCAAGACCCTATCTCACAATATAAAAATAAATGAGACAAAAGGCCAGCATGATAGTTCAGTCTGAAGTCCCTGGGTTCAGCCCCTAGTACTGAGAAAAAAGGCACACGTATTGATACAAAACATGAAATATTCATCTATTTAATGACCAGCTACAGACAAAAACTCAGGGGTAACGCCTTGACCAGCCAGGATTGCCTGAGAATATTCATGGTTCCAACCTACCCTCATGTAAATAGATGTCATAAACACCATGCACTGCTTGTGGTTACAGCTGACACTACAGCATTCCCCTGCCCCCCGCAGCTAGGTGTGGGGAGGGGTCACCCACACTTCTGCAGTCCTGTGAGGCATGCATCTGTGCTGTCTTGGATGCCAGTTGTCCCTTTAGCCTGTGACCACCCAAACAGTGCTTTAGGGACATCTTTCAGTGACGCACCTAGGGTGCCGCCCCCTCCCTGGGAATGAAGCGAGTTAGGGCAGCAGCTAGTGGAAGTCTCCTCGGCCAGTCTGCCTTCTTGTGATGGGCAGGCCACTGAACCCGCACCTTGGCTCTCTCCCTCCTTCACGCTTGGACTCTTCCCCTTCTCTGTCCTTCAGGAAATAAGTTTTCCTCTGTTCTGCATAGTCCTATAGTTCTGAAGCAGTCTCCACATTTTAGAGCAAAATACTTGTAAATTAGTTTCTTTCACTTGCATAGCAGGGCTTTAAAATAATGGGGAAAGAGGACAAGCACTGGAAAGATGGAAAGAATCAGTAGTTTTTTTAAAAGGCTACCTTTTTTTTTTTTGAGACAAGGTTTCCCTGTGCAGTTCAGTCTGATCTGGAACTCACAGTGATCCTCCTGCCTCAGCCTCTTGGGTGCGCTGCTCCACCACCCCCCAGCTGGCTGCCGTTTATTCAGTGCTGTGACTTCACTTCATTTGTGTGTGTGTGTGGGTGTGTGTGTGCACATGCAGTTGATGTGTGAGAGCAGTGACTTTGGGGACCTAGCGTGAGGCTGTGCTCCGTGCAGTCTGGAGGCTTTGCTGGTGAGGCGCTGTATTCGGGTCAGCTTCCCCTTCCTTCCCTGGGGAAGGACAGCATTTGCTGTTTCATAAAACAAATATTTCACTTGGAAAATTCCTCAGATCTTTGCTAAGCATGGGAAACATGTTTAGAAAATGTTCAGAAACTCTCCAATCCTGTGTCCTGTTCTGTTTGGTTTGGGCATTTGTAGGTTTCCCATGGGCTTCCTGATTCACAGTGCTGTAAGCATCCAGCTGAACATGAGCTTGGATGCTGGCCACACAAGCAGAGTGCAGAGAGAGGGCTCATAATCCAAAAGTGGCTTTTTGCTCTTTTTCTTAAAAAAAAAAAAAAGGAAGAAATTAGCAATCATGCAGGTGACTGTGATTTTAGCTTAATTTACTTTTAGTCCTTGGATTTCAGTACCTCTGTGACTTGTTGTGCAGCGCTTAGAATCTGATCTTAGATTTTATTTTTTAGTTCATATAATGATTTTTAAAATATTTTAATATATGTCTTCCAAGACCCCCGATCGATATGCCAGTGGTGGAGAAATGACAGAGTACCATGATATTCCTCTGTAATTTAAACATGATTAGCTGATGAAGGTTATGATCAATACACTACAGGAAGATAAATTAATTGATAGCATCCTTTCAGGATGATAAGGAGCCCATTGGAGGTTGGATGTAACTAATGAAGCTGCTTCTTCATCTCTGGGAGCCATTTTTTATATATTGCATTTTCACTTAATCATATTTATACTGTCATTCATTTACATGAAAACCATAAGCTGTGGACAAACCAGCTCCTTATTAAAATTGTGTTCATTTAGAAAAGAAATGATCTGAACACCATGTGGGCTTCCTCTGCATTATGACCTCTGGTCAGGGGGAGATGATGGTCCTTCTCCTGGGCATCGTCGGGGACAGCAACACCCTGGGCAAAGGCAAGATTGAATATCACCAAACTTAATTACAGCTACTCCCCAAAGACACACATCCACGGAAATAAAACCTAGTTATTCTCCTGTAGTGACACCTATTGGTGTAGGAAGAGTTTTCTGATCGTTGACTTCCTTTCCAGTTAAATTCAGTATGCTTTATCAGGGAGCCTATTTGCCAAGAGAAATTATGGCTGGTTGAATTGAGATTTGTATCGATTAAGATAAACTTCCAGTGTGTGTGGTAATATGTTTAAGTAAAAAAAGTCTTTGATATAATTACATGTCCTTGAGTATAATTCTATACCATAGCTTACAAAGAATAATTCTTTAGGCAGTGCAAAAAAAAAAAAAAATTTTTTTTTTTTTTACTTTTGTGGGGATTTAAATTTCCTATTGTGGTTAGGATTGTCTGTGCTCCGTGTACCTAGAAAACTGATTTTATGAAGACAGTATGCAGGGTGTCAGGGTGCTGGGTACTCCTTGGTGGCCCTGCTCCTTCTGTGTTGTGCGCCCCCAAGTGTGGCTTCCATCCCCAGCATCACGATGCTCCAGGATGGCTGCTTGGACCACAGACACATTTATGCATTTCAGGAAGGTTTCGGGGAAAAGTAGGAAGAAATGGGCAAAGGACAGCACACCCTGGAGCAAAAGTCCTGGAAGCTGCCCCGGTGCATCCTTCCATGCTTGCCCTGTCGGCCAGAGTGCGCTTGCAGAGGCAGACTGCGCTGGGGGACACGAGGCAGCTCTGGGGGACATGAGGTGGCCCTGGGGGATGCCAGGGGGCTCTGGGGACTATAACTGGTAGTCAGGCGCCCACGAAAGTCATCACGGAAGAACTAAACAGCAGATCCCAGGGACCCCTTCTAGTGTCTGCAATTTCCCGTCGCCAGGAAAGCAGCTTCATGTTGATTTCTTTTGTCTCTGTCACCAGTGGCCCAGAAGATCGTAGCCACCAGGAAGAAGCAGCAGCTGTCCATTGGCCCCTGCAAGTCCCTGCCCAACTCTCCCAGCCACTCCTCCGTCTGCTCCGCGCAGGTGTCAGCTGTGCATATAAGCCAGGTAGGCCAGGCCGCCCAAGCACACGGGCGAGAGGGCCCCGACCAGGGGAGTGGGGCGGCATTCGCAGGGGCAGATTGATTTTATGTTTTTCAACTTTATAAATAACAGCATGCTTGTAATTGACTTCACGTTTCTTTCAGAAACTGCTGTAGCCAAGTGGTTTTTATGGGAATCATTCTTTAATGTTTTCAGTCTCCGTGCCGCTTGTGTTATGAGGCATGTTGGCAAGAGGGTGGTGCCAGGTGTGTGCCACTGTCTGCTGTTGATGTAAATCACCCTGCTCCGGTCTGCTTGTAGGTTGAACAGTTGTGAGTGAATTTTAATGGCAGATCCCACTTTAGGCTTAAATTCGTAGCAGCATTCAATTATAATTACCATCTCCCCTAGGCCCTATAGAAACTATGATCTTTCCATAACAACATTTTGCTAAGTTATTTACTTGGAGGCAAGTGATGTTACTGTCACTTTGAAGAACAGAACCAGAAGCTGTTAAGGAAACCATTGGCTTTGATTTACCGGTACTTGTCTTCTTACTGACATTTCTCAGGCAAGTGTTCAGTTGGCACTTTTTCCCCAGAGGGTGCAGGGAGCTGGTTTGGTTCCACATCTCTGGTGCGCTCAGGAAGGTACACGGCTGCATATGCAGCTGGGATCTGCCACTGCATAGTCACCAACATCTGCATCCTCACTGTTGCATCTCTAACTTTCCTGTGAAATGTGGCGCATGTTTTCCACCACAGCACTTTGATTTCCAATGTGTCTTTTTTAAGAATTAGTTGTGGTTCTGGCTGGACAAACCTGTTAGGTCAGAATCTGTTCTAGAATGCTGAAGGAACCACAGAATCCATTTAGTCAAACTAGGCAGTTCATCTTGCAGAAGAAAAAAAAAATGGTTGTGTTTTTAACTCAGAATTTTTAAGGACAGCAACTTCTTCACAGGAGGTCCCTGTTAGCAGACAAAGCACCGCAATGAGCTGAGGCTGTGTGCTAGGATAAGACCACGGATAAGTACTCGGGACCAATGCAGTCGGCAGAGTGAGAGGCACTGTGGGGCCTGTGGCACCTGTACCCCCTTTGGTGTGACCTGCCGACGCCAGGAGTATGTCAGTAATAAAACCTCGGTTTTCCATTGTTACAGACAAGCAATGGGGGTGGGAGTTTAAGCGACTACTCCTCCTCTGTCCCGTCCACTCCGAGCACCAGCCAGAAGGAACTCCGCATCGACGTCCCACCCACTGCCAACACCCCGACACCCGTCCGGAAGCAGTCCAAGCGCCGGTCCAACCTTTTCACAGTAAGTGTCAGCCCTGGGAAGGAGCTTGTGCAGGATGCGGAGAATTCCAGTTGCTCCTAACGTGGTCCCAAGATGGTCCAGTGACAGGTGTAGAATCCAACCTAAGTTAATGAGCACCGCATTGAATTGCAGGGAAATCTTAAGTCAAGGGGAGCAAAGGTTTGGCTGTGGTGCAGAATGAGATTGCTCAGGGTGGGAGGTGGTGATGCGTGTGTCAGAGGTAAAGCACAAGTAACTTGTGTAAAGATTTTGCCCATCCCATGACTTTCCTGGTCTCCACCTTAAGGACTCTTTGCATTAGATGGGAAACGGTGGCAAACTGCTGGAATGGGTGAACCAACCTCAGAGAGGGAGGAGAGCACTTGGTTCTTTTGTGTTCAGCGGCTGGCAGTGAGGCTGGGTGGCGATATCTGGTAGCACCACCAGCTGGAGGTTCCTAGGGGCTTCTCTGGTACAGATTTCCCCAGGGCTTTCTCCAGAGTTACCTGGAGAACATTTCCAAAGTGACCATCAGACATCAGGCCCCAAATTGGGAAGCTCAGACTCGGCACATGGGGCCCTGGCATGTGTAGTTTTCAAGAGCTCCCAGGGCAATTGAGATGCTGAAGTCCCTGAGCCACAGAAGAGGCCCAAGTTCTGCTGCCTTGACCCTTCCTCCTGCACAGAGCAGACATTGCTAGTTCATCATGGGTGACTTTGCAGTTGAGCCCAAAACACTAAGCGGGAGTGCTATCCTTTGATTTGGACAGTCCTCCCTGAACTGGTGCTGTGCACTGCATGCTTTGAGGGTAGTGGTTCTCGGCCAGCATAGTTTTGCTCCCTAGGAGTAACTGATAGGAACATTTAGGGTCCTCACACTGTGGGCAGGAGTAAGGTACCATGGGCATCTAGTGATATGCAGTGGCCAGGGCTGCTTCAAGGTTCCCACAGCAGACAGCCACAAAAAAGCCTGTAGCCCCAGTGCCAGCCTGAAATAGTCAGCTTCCCCTTCTGGGGACCTGACTGACTTGGACACAGGAGATGTGATACTTGATATCTTGAACGAAGGAGGACTCGCCAGGGGTAGCGGGGAGTCCATTATCTGGTCTGCTGTTGAGGATGGCTGCTCTGTGCTGGGGTCCCACCAAAGCAAGCAGATACCCCCCCCCCCCGCTGCATTTGGGGCAGTCTCCACCAGACAGATGGTTATCGCTGCCAAGGACTGCTGCCAACAGCATGTCCTCTTCTGCCACCCTCCCCTTCCTCTGCCAGTGGCCCGTACCACCCAGCTCTGACAGATGTTGCTGTGGGGCCCAGTGTGGCCCCATCAGACAGACCAGGCCCAGACCCTGCCTCTGCTGCTGGCAGCCATTCTGCCTAAGGCAAAGGACTGGCCCTTACTGAGCTGGGGACGGGAGCATTTCTGCAGGAGGCGTCAAGGGGACTCCCACAGTGGAGCCTCTGTAGCCTCGCTTTTTGTTTCTTACTGCTAGCAACATTACGAACATGATTTCTGGTAGTGTTTCACAAAAGCAGTTGCAGGGCCACTGGGTAGGTTGGAAAGGAAGTATTTGTCTGATCTGCTTAAATGATACATGATCAAGATGCTTTACAGTGAAACTCCTTCAAACCTGTGGCTTGCAGGTACTACCTACATGGCTACTACCTCCAACTCTGTCAAACACCTGTAAGGCTGATGTGCATTCCAGGTGGGGCCTGTGGTGAAGGGGGCCCCTATGCATGCACGCACATACAAGATCAGCTGTTCATTTGCTCCCATGCAGTGGGCCTGAGAAGGTGACCATGAGGGGCACTAACGCAGTGGGCAGCCCGAGGCTCAAGCCCAGCTTCTGAGCTTGTCACTGGTGAGCACGAGGAATGGCATGGAGAGGACGCTGGCCTCTGCACCAGCTTGTGGATTTTGGTTTCTTTTCTATGAAAGAAATAAAGAACAAATGGGAACGATCTTTTGCGATAGGCTCTTTATAAGGGGACCAGCACACCCCTGTCCTTTCCCTCTGAAAGGGTAGCTTGAGAGTTGGAATGCACCATAAAATAGTGTGCAGGACCCTGATGCCAGCTAACTGCCAACCCTGGTGGTTTGTGTTGGAAACCACTTTATTTTCAGGAAGGAAGCCCACAGATCCATACTTAACATCTGCTCACTGCAGAGCACTGGTTTTGCTCAGTGAGTAGGAGGACTGTTGGTGGCCAGAGTTGGCCACACTTGTGAGGAAGCGCTTGGCACCAAAGCGGGGGGTTCCGCGTAGTACAGAAAGAGGGGGAACTGTGAGGGAAGGGCCACTTCCAGCAGCATGAAGTCACCTGTGTGAGCACACGTATGTGCACACACACTCGCACAACCCCTGAGGCATCCAGGAAGCCACAGTGACACGAACTGGGTAGGCAGGCGCTGATGGAAACTCACCATTGCAGTGGCTGGGCCTCACTGTTGATGACCGCCCTTGCACACCAAGGCTGCCTGTGAACCTCACTGCCAGTGCTCCTTCTCTCCCCCTGATGTCAGCAAGCAGTTGGAGAATAAACTGTTTTACGAATTGCATCCTGCTGCCCAGTTTTTGGCAGTGGGAACTGGTTTGGGCTGATGAAAAAGTTCATGATAGCAGTGGGCTTGAATAGCTCCCCTTAAGGAAAGGTCGCCCGAAATCCCAGGTACAGAGGAGCATGCAAGCCCTTAACTGGATGGTGCCCTGGTGGCGAGAGCAGTCTGTGAGGCCCTGAGTATTCTCAAGGTGAAGAGCTCAGAACACGAACTCCGCTAGATGTCAGTGTCATCCAGGGAATGAAAAGAAGGCCAATTAGTTTTGAAATCTAAGCAATTAAGAAATTAAATTCTTACTGCTACCAGTTTGCTTCTATTCTCAAGTAAGTAAAATCCCGTAGTCTTGGTCCCTGGAGTGGTCAGTGGTCCTGAGTTCAATTGTGTGTATGTATTTCACAGTGTCCAGTAGGAGGGAGAGAGATGTCCATATGTCAGCAGTCAGAGTGGGTCAGGATGCCCACAGCCTGGGTCTGTAACATGCAAGTGGGAAGCCCCACCCACCTCATTTATTAGACCGTTACACGGGGCCATAACCAACTAAGTAGTGCACACGTCACTTCTCAGTACCATCTTCGCACCTTTTATAAACTAGATCGGTAATGGTAGCGTCCCAGGATGGGCTAACGTGCTCTGCTCCCAGATGTTGCTGTTTGCATACACACATATTAAACAGATAGATCATGTGTACTGTACGTGCCCAGGCATAAACTTAAATCTAGTAGTGGCAAATGAAGTGTCACCTTCACAGTACGAATTACACTTCACTGACAAAACATTAACGTTTATCTTATTTTGCTTATTTCTTGGGGGAACAAAACTGTTTTGGGAAAACAAACATTAGAACAGTACCTAGTTAACTACTGGTTTTGTGGTACTGATTCTTACAACAGTTTAGCGGCCCCAGTTTACGTGTGGTTGGGCTATTTTATTGGAGAACATTTTCAAGCATAAGGGAATGTACTCACCACACAGTTCATCAGATACAGACCTTTTCTGCTGCTGCTGCCACCGCCACAACTCCTCTAAGAAATAAGCAAATCATAAGCAAAAGCCTGAGCTATCGCGGATGTCCCCCCTGCCTCTCTCTTTAGAGATGGGCGTTCCCTTGGATTTAATGCACTTTATCTGTGCTCAGGTCTTCAGTGCACGTGTCCTTGCATTATATGCCATGTTGCTTTGCCTGTCTGCAAGCTGTGTAGTGGCGCTGTTATTGACATGATTTTCAGAGCTTGCCAGATCATGCCAATGCCATTAAATGGAGCTAATCATACCAGTGCCCACACGTTGTGGGAAGCACAGAAACTCCCTGGGAAAAACAAAATAGTGAAGTTTGTCCTATAAGCAGAACTGCTTGAATGGTGCTTTGGGCTTTCATCGAGAGCCTGGCGTGGTGGGTTCTGTAGGCCTTTGCCTCGCTGGGAAAGGGGTGAGCAGTGAAAGCAGGAAAGGGGATCCAGAGGGCTTTTGTCAGCGATACTGCTGGAAGTCTCTCTATGGCTTCCTTTATCTTGTGAGTTGAGGTTAAGCAGTTTTGTAAAGCAGCAGGTGACATTAGATTCCCTTACCCTTTCCCTCCTCTGTATCGGCATTTCTGGAGGCTGAGCAGTGTCATTAGCAGGGAATTAAATCTCCATACTTGCCGAGATGGTTGTGTTTCTGGCAGTGGGCAACAGGCTGGACGCAGGACATGATCACTCTTGATAGATAAGTGGGCACCAGGATTGTGTGGTTTCCAAAACGGGCAGGGAAACAAGGAGAGCTCACCAGGGATTTCTGTGTGCAAGTCTGTCATGTCTCCTGGACTTAGTTTAGTTGTTTCTTTCAGTTTTATCCATGCAACTTGTTGTAGGCAAAGCAATTGTAGAACTGAGTGCAGCAAACCTTCCTCTTCACCTCTGCTCTTGCTCAAACTTTTATTTTCATGACTGTCTCCATCAGGATGTGACAGTTGTTGGAAAATTTTTGTTTTATTTTTGCAGTTTCATTCCTCTCCTAATTTGTGATTGGAGGCTGAGTTAAGTTGCCTTACCGTGGCTTTTCTTTCTAGTACCTGGAATTGACCCCAGCGCCCTTGTACTGAGCTTTGTCCCCAGCCCGTTTATTTATTCATCATTGTCAGACGGGGTCTCACTGAGTTACCCAGGCTGGGCCTGAACTTGTGTTCCACCTGCCTCAGCCTCCCAGGCATCGGACTACAGGCACGTACTCTGTGCTCAGTGTAAGTTTGGGTCTTCGCGGTTTGTGTGTTAAGTTGTATGAGATGATGCCATCGGCCCTTTCCCGCTGTTTCCGGTGGAACCCGAAGCCTGCTCTGAGACAGGGTGGCTGTGGGGACAGATGTGCCGCCTTGGGGAAGATGTTAACTTTTTAAAAATGTTTGTTTTGTTAATTATTCTGGTTAACAGAATAATGAAGATGGATTTCCAAATTTAGAAATTTAGAATTCATAACATTCCTGGAGGGTTATCGCTGGTCCTTGTCAATTTAATCTTTTAAAAAGTGTATCACAGTGAGCTGAAGTTTATGTCACACCTGGAACCCTCAAGTGTCACCTTCCCCAGAAGTGTGGCCCAGGAGGATTTCAGGCCATCTGTGGCCCTGGCCACACATTGTTAATATGAGCATTAAAGAAAGGGAAAAGCAAACCCCCACATTGAGGCTGAAATTCATGCAGAAGACTTGGTAAACATCTTCACTCCCCTCCTGGCCCAGAGGGATACATTTTGTTTGTTTTATGCGGTGCAGCTACTTGTTGGTCACTTGTTCCATTGCTTGTGATCCTTCTTCAGGCTTTTACTGTCCTAAAGAAAAGAGGCCCCCAGTGCCTAGCACAGAGTAGGTGACAGTAGCTGTGAGTGTTTCTCATCCCTGAGGAAGCTGTGTCCTAATTCCCGCCGCAGCTCCAGAGAGCAGCGCCCAGCAGCTGCTCCCAGCCTCCGTCCTGATTTTGGCAGAAGCTGCTCTGGAATCCTGGGCCCGCCCCACGAGCCCTTGCTTCATCCTGCCCCGTGACGACCATCGCCCCCTTGCAGCACTATCTTTAAACATCAGCCACTCCCTCCTGAGTTGCTTTAAAACGGGATTTTATCAGCTGTTCTCCGTGGTGCCGGACACCAGGTCTATCCATTTCATATATCATCTCAGATTTGAAAAGCACAGGAAAATGTTTCTCCATTTTCAATATTGCGTGAGTAATGTTCCTATTGAAAAGTAATGGAGTGAAGTTGTCACTCGTCAGCACCGTTATTAAGGAGGACGAGTCTCAGATCTTTCTCTCATAATAAAATAAATCTGTCAGAAAATCATCGTGCTCACACTTCCTCATGCAACCAGGAGAGGGGACTTGCATGTGGCACTCCACAGCCGGTCAAGTGTACCTTGGGTGGAGGCGTCGCTGAGCCATGTGTGGCGGCCCTCCTGTCCCCTCTGGCCACCAGCCCGACATCCTAGCAGGC
This sequence comes from Dinomys branickii, assembly GCA_004027595.1. Lineage (NCBI taxonomy): Eukaryota > Metazoa > Chordata > Mammalia > Rodentia > Dinomyidae > Dinomys > Dinomys branickii. The sequence goes on along the minus strand of PVLD010006487.1, from coordinate 74,872 downwards.
ACCTGGCTCTGAACTTGGCAAACAAGCTGACTGCTCATTGTTCTCCGAACACTGACATTTTGTTGCAGGGAGATTTTCAGTATTTCCCCCTTTGTTATTCACTGTGGCGGGGCACACTGATTTAACTTAGAAATCGTTGTGTTCTAACCATCCAAAAGCAACAGAAGGAAACATTATCCACACCTTGGTACTAATCAGGGGTGTACTGTGCGCTCACACAGTCGACTAGTGATAGACTTTTAAAAATCATTCAGAGATAATTAAATATGTACATTTATGGGGTCAGTTTTTGGAACAAGCAGCCAGGAGCCCCTTTCTGCAGTTCTGTTGACTGCAGTGTTCAAATGTGTGTTCTCATTGGGCGTTACTTTCTTCGATGGTCCATTGGTTTCTAGTAATTGAATTTTGAGCTCTTTAAAAAAGAATTAAAAGATAATTTTGCAGTGGAAAAGTCCAGAGGAAAGTGTAGAACATTCTCTCTAGATGGGTGTGTCAACGTGGATGAGCCACCTGGAGGTCTGCCTGCCCACACGTGTCCCAGGCGTGGCTTTTGCATCGGGTTGGTAGGGAGCGTGCGGACACGCAGAGCACCTGTGTTGGCGTGACCCCTCCCCAAATGCTAACTTTGCTTTGCTTTGCAGTCTCGGAAAGGGAGCGACCCAGACAAAGAGAAGAAAGGCCTGGAGAGCCGCGCGGACAGCATCGGGAGCGGCCGAGCCATCCCAATTAAACAGGTACCAGTCCCCCTCCCTGCCCGGAGCTGGACGCACACCTCAGGTCGGCGGAGAGGATGCCGGCTGCAGCGCCAGAGTTTGTTTGATGTGCTGTGTTGATGAATGTAGAAGTCACTCACTTGACATCAATTAGAAGAGGTTCCTATGAGTATTAAAACAGGATCATTAGAATAAGAAGAGGAAATGTGACAAACAGATCTAATGAAGTGCAGTCTGCCCGCCTGCATATGGAGTGCGCTTCCAGGCAGCGCTGGCTTCAAAGGCTGCCTTTGTAGCACAGCTTTGATTGGGCTGCTGGCCGCCAGGCGACAGGGGTAAATCAGATCGCTGTACAAGAGCCCCTTGTGATCACAGGAATGGCCCGGCGTGGCCCTAATTTGCTCTCGCAGACGGACATCTGAACACTGTTTCAGGCTGGTCTGTGACAACGAGGCAATTAGTTGTGATAATCATAGCCTGCATGTCAGCTGCTCGCTCTTGTTTGTAATTTGCTAATGAAGGAATTGTAACTTTGATTAGGTTCAGTTTCATTTAGACCTTATTATATAAAGGAACATTTACAGCGGTAATGTGGGGCCTTAATTAAACTTCCTCATTACACAACAGGACTCGAATTCAAGCATTTGTTTTGGCCTATGTTGCTAGCCTGAAATAGGATTTCATTAGCCCAGAAACCGGATGCTGAATGACTTCATGTCTGCAGGGGGAAAAAAAAAGGTAGCATTCACACGTGACGTATTTGGGTGTTTTATTTCCAAGGAGAAATAAGACTGAAAGAGTGCAGTCCCTCACCCTGGCCTTTGGAAATGTCGTCTCTGAGTTTGTTAAAGAAAACCAGCTGATTTAGTGTGCTGTCTGTTTGAGAAAAAAGCGAAGGGACAAAGCCTGGGGGCAGGATGAAGGCTACGCCTCCCATGGACACAGCTTGTGAGCGATCTGTTCCCCAGCCTCCTCAACTCTAGGCACCGGCTACCCGCAGAGGGCGCGAAGTCATTCTGCAGGTACAGCCAAGTGGTGGCAGCACACAGATTTCACCCACTTGAAACAAACAGGGCTGCAGGCCGGTATAACAGAGGGCTGGGCAGTTTCAGCTGGAAGCCAATGGGGGAGAGGGCTTAGGCAGGGCCACCTTACCCGCTTGGGTGAGACCAGAGTTGGACCTGGACGGAGCTCTTGCACCTCTCTGGGCAGCTGCAGGACTGAGCGGGTCTGGGAGCTCCTTCAGGCCCCCTGCCTGCATAATGAGGGGACAGGGAGGCACCTCTGTGCACGTTGAGATACCAGGCGACAGATGTGTAGGGAGCACGGGGCCCAGTGTGGGAAATTCTGTTCCCTACATTTCTCTAAAAACAAAACGCCTGCCTCTTTGTTGGTGGTACACAGTGTTTTCACCATCAAACCAATTCTTCACAGGTTCATGCAGAGATCTTTTTCAATCAGGTTTTTAATCACCCAGCTCTAATTTGTATGTCCTAGATGTTATATCACCTAGATTTATGGCAATTATTTAACATTTTTTGTTGTGGTCTATAGCACTGATGCTGGCATGTTGACCTGGGGGAAGATTAAAGCTTAGTGGAGACAGTTCCTATCTCACACACTGGGGGCTGGGGACTTGAAGCTTGGAGGCACTTCCGTGAGCTCCTCCCGTGCTTTGTGCCCTCATCTGACCTTGCATGCAAGACTTTGAGCACCCGTGCAGACAGGAGCTGACTCCCAAGCATAAAAGGAACATCATCCAGGCCTTGGAAGCCTTTCGATTGTGCATCAGCCCTGGTCTGGTTTCCTGGCAAGGACTGAGCACGGGGAGCTCCTTATCCAAGGCGCCCCCTCATGCAGCAGGGGCCAGCCCCTTCCAGGGTCCACCTGACCCACCCTGCCCACTGTGGCAGGAGCTCTGGGCCTCGAGCTTCTCTGTGACGTGGGAGAACCAGAGGTCATCTGAACCTCTTGAAACACTCAGATGTGGCAATGTGCAGGGAATGTTTCAGTTCTAACAGAATTGGAGTTTCCGATTTGTACTGTTCTGGGCACCCTCAGGAGAGCCTTCCTGTGTGTCCTATGGTCAGCGGCAGGTTCTCAGGTGGTCATAACGATGCCCCTCCATGCCCGTGTGTGCCCTTATTTCTAAACAGCGCAGATCATTTGAGAGCAGCTGAGTCTCTTACCCCCTAGTGTGGTGACTGCACGTGCACATAAAACAGAAAGGCAGGTACAGCGCGGCAGGGCCTCCCCCATGCGTCCTGGGAACCCACAGAGTGATAGGCTGAGTAAAGGAGCACTTCAGAATGTGCTTATTATTTCAGTGTATTCCGCGCAGCGTTCGTTCTGTTTAACCTCAGCGCTGCACCACAGAGGTGGTTGTGCTACACTTATCTCAGATGCAGCCTAGAGAAAGAAGCTGTGTGTTCTAGGCCAGCCAGCTGGACCAGGTTCCCCTGCCCAGTCACAGAAAGCCCGCAGGAAGCTTTGGAAGCAAAGTTGCAAGTTATAGATGATGTGAACCCTGACCTCAGGCCGAAAGAGCTGACGCCCATGTAGAAGAAACCTGTAAGACTGTGCGATAGCAGCATGCTTCTCCGGGGGACAGTGGCGCACTCCCCTGTCGCAGCTGGGAGTGCTCTTCTCATCCCTGCCCATCCCTGCAAGCCGCAGAAGGTGTGTCTCAACATCAGCCTGCACTCAAGAGTCAGTCCTGTGGCCGGAGTTGGGCACTGGCTGGTGGGTCCTTCACTTCTGGGTAGAGGAATCGCTTTAAAAACTCACAGCCTTCACACAGGTAGTGATGGCCAGGGCTTTGACTATGGCAGACCCTGCCCCCCCTCTTACCCCCGCCCCCGCAAATCTTGTAAGGGACGTGGGCTCGGATGCAGGGGGGTGGGGGTCCGTACTCGCCATTACTGACTCGTGTGTATACAGACCGTACATGAGTCGGTGGATCATTTTAACCATTTCCCTCGACGTTTTACAGCTCATTTGTTTGAGAACCAAGGCTTTTACCCCCAGCATGGGACCAGGCAGAATCATGGTAGTCAGTGACTTCATCTCTTTCAAGCCCCAATTAGAGATTTCTCACCGAGGCTGTGACTTGTCTCCCAGAACGTAAGTGCCTGTCTTTGGGACCTGGACCTGCCTTGCATTTTTGGCCCCTTCTGGGGTCCTGGGTGCATTTGGTTCGGAGAGTTCCCTGTCTCTACTTACTAACAAGATGAGGTCTGTTCAAGTAAAAATTAAAAAGCAAAGCAAGAAAAATAAAAGCCAGAGGCCCGCTCGGCGGCGAGTGGGCTTGTCGCGCATTAATTTTTCATTGCTGTGGAGAGTTGTACATACATAATCACTTGATTGCAGTGGGAGTTAGGGAGCTCCTGTGGTGTCATTTGCATAAATCTTGTTAAGTCAATGGCAGTTAATGAAGTACAAATGAGCCCGGAGAAGGTGACATGCAAATCGTGGGTGGCAGATGGGAGGTCTGTTTGGGGGACGGCAGCTGTGTGCGCTCCTTTCTTTCTTTCTCTTTAGCATTTTTCAATCTCTGTATTTGAGTACAGACATAGCCATAAGCCTTGGCCTCTTCCCCTCCACTGACTGCTGGCAAGAACCCGACCAGCCTCTCCTGCCCCTGACGCTTGCTCTGTGTGACAGTGACCGCAGGGTCTCGCCTTCCGCTCAGCGGTGTGCAGCTGAATTTTTAAAACCCTGATCAGTTTATCTTGTCGTGCCTGAACGTGTGTTCTAGATGGTGAGGGTGAACAAAAAGACTTCCTGCTGCACAGAATCTCTGGAGCCGTACATGGTCTCAGGGTATGTCAGAGAATAGAAATATTGTCCTGGCTTTGCTCTGGTTCTGTCTGGGGGGGTCTTTGCTTCTCCCTTGGGGTAGGACAGCTGTGTAAGCTGTCACACCCATCGGGGCTCAGACCTGGCCCCTGTGGGCTGACCTTCCCAGCAACAGCGACGCAGAAAGTGGCCAGCGCTCACTGTGTGCGTCAGGCTGGTGCAGAGCCCCACGCCCCACGCAGGCAGCACAGGTGCCCCAGGACCAGCTCAACTGTGGCTCGAGTGTCCTGCCTGTGGGAGGCTCTGTGTAAAGAACGTGGGTGCTGGCAGGACTCGCACTGAGGTGCTAGATGCCCCAGGCAGAGGCCCATGTCCACCTGCCGCTTTCAGAAGTCCTGGCCCTGTCCTTCGATCCACTGTTTGACTTTTCGAGAGAAACAGATCTCCATACTAAAAGGTGCAGGCAGAGAGGTGTGTGGGGAGCTGTGAGTCCCAACGCAGCTGCAGTGGGCGTGTGCTGAGGCCACCTCCTCCAGAGCCACCTGCGCTTGGCGTCTTTGAGGCAGTTTTCTGGCTCTGGGGCCCAGGAGGTCCTGCCACAGACCTGCAATGAGGCATGTTTGCTTTTGTGATAGCAACAGAGTACTCCCACCATGGGGCCAATGTCTGCTAAAACTTTCTTAGTCTTAGGTTTGACCTTAAACCCAGAGGTTGTGACCACCCTGACAGTGCAGTCTGCCTAGTCTAGGGGCAGCTATTTCTTGGCTGCCACCAGAAACCTTGGCATGTAGCATTCCTGGCACACCACCACCAGTTCTCTGTAGAGAGCAGTGATTGTTGCTAAAGTGAAAGCCGCCTCTGGACTTAACCCCTAGCCAGATGGGCACAGGCCACGGACCAGTGTTTCCTGGTCTCTTGGTCAGCTCGAGGGGGTGCACTGTGTGACATGGGCAGCGCAAAGGGTGCTAATGACCCGCCTCTGACGTTGCCAGAGAGCTAGGCACTGCCGGCATTGGGCGTGCTGTGAGCTTGGCTGCTATGTGCTGCCTCCCCAGAGGAAGCAAACAGAAAGACAGGCCTGGAGCTTCTCTATGACTGGGCAGGAGGTGATCCACAGTGGGCTCTTCCTTCCAGCAGCACAAAGAGTGACTCAGGCAGGGCTGTCTCTCCTTGAGTGGCCTCTTTGGAGTAGGCTGCTGCTGCCTCCTGCCTCGGCCCAGGTGAACACAGGACTCCTGAGAAAGCCTTGCATCCTGTGCAGATCCACCCTGCTAGACCTGGAGGTGATGGAGGCAGCATGGGCACAGGTGGGCTTTGGGCAGAGGCACAGCAAGGAGGGCCTACAAGGCCGGGGTCCGTTTGCCGCAGTGCTGCCTTCCTGTACAGGCGCTGCTCCCCCCTCTTCAGTGTTGCGAGCCCTGCAGAGTTGCCCGCAAAGGAGTGCTACAGTGCAGAGACACCCAGCACAGGGGCCCCGGGGGTGGCCTCTGCTCTCAGTGGCTGTAATCCAGTACCCCCAGTCACAGGGCTCCCCTCCCTCTGTGTTCTCTTTTGGTGTCGGAGGTTGGACCTGGGACTTGTGCTCTAAGCTGCATCCTTAGTCACTTACTTATTGATTTGATTTCAGGGTAGAGTCTAGCTAAATTGGTAAGTTGCCGAGGCTGGCTTTGAACTTGCGGTGCTCCCACCTTACCTTCCCAGAGCCCTGCACCACTGCCTTCATCATTCCCAGCATCCCTTTCTTCTTAATCTGTCTCCCCAGGGCTTAGCAGTGGGTGGTTATGACCTACCAAAGTACTGTTCACAGCCAGGGCTCACAGACCTCATCCTGAATGCTGGGGCCAGATGCTGCCTTCCTCTTGCCTACAGAACACCATGCTCCCCTTCCCCTGGTAACAGAAGCCAGGCCCCTGAGGGCTTGTCATTTGCCTCGCAGCACCACAGTTGGCTGGAGCACACACTAACGTAACACACACTGGTGACTTGGTGCAGATTTATCCCCCTCGGCTCTAGAGATGGGGATTGTGAGACCAGGGCCCAGGCGGGGTCAGCTCCTAGCGAGGCCCCCTCTTCCCACCGTATCCTTCTGTGACCGCTACTCCACTTGCTTTCCGGGTCTCTCTTCCCCTTGGGAGATCCTGTGTCTTGTTGGAGAAGACTCCACCCAGAGGAGTCTAAACTTCCCACCTCCAGAGGGTCCCACTGCAGACAGGGCCCTCCGACACAGCTCTAGCAAGTTGGCAGCAGGGGGCTGGGAGCACAGCCCTGCGGGACCCTGAGGGCCACCTGCAATGTGCTTCTGTCATTGACCTTCCTGGTGCTGCAAGGTAAGGCCGCTCTGTCCAACATGTTTGGGAACCCAAGGACCTGCTGTAGCAGGCTGTGTGTGCTGGAAAGGAGACGTACACCGCAAAAATCGCTGCCCTGAGCACTCCATTGTGCCAGCCTATGTTGTCACCAGCTCTTGTCCTGCCCTGCATAATAACGCTCAGAAGCCATGGCCATGTGCACAGTGGTGGCTCCTGAGGTTATGTCGCCTGGTGAAATCGTTCCTGCCCCACTGTGAACAAGGATGCTTGCTGACAGCCCCACAGCGATGCCGCTTGCCTGCTGCTGCATTTCTCTAACCTGCCTTGCCACGAGGCAGCACCTGAGTGTTATTATTTGAAGTAAGACAGGTAGATCAAGTTTTGCCGTGACACATGGCAAGTTTGCCCTGGGCACATCACATTCCGTCACAGTCTGGAGATTTCTGTCCCTTTAAAACCCTTAGATTAGAGTTGAAGAGCAGCCCTCCTCACTAGACTTGATGGTGAACCTTGACCTTCCCAGCATGGTACAATCCCAGCACTCAAGAGGCCGAGACGGGAGGATTGCCGTGAGTTCAAGGCCAGCCTAACTACACAGCAAGACCCTGTCTCAAAAAACAAGAAAGAAATGGAAGAAAGAAAGGGAGGAGGGGAAGAAGGGAGGGGAAAGGAGGGGGAAGGAGGGAGTGGAGAGGGAAGGAAGGGAGGAGAGTGTGCAGGAAAGGCATGTTCATTCTGTGGGTGCCCACAATCATAGGATTTATCTGAGCTGTTTGTTTTTACTGTATTTGGGATTGAATTCAGGGCATTTGCACTGAGCCCTTTTTTAAAAAAATTTGAGGCAGAGTATTGCTATGTTGCCTCAGCCTCCAGGAGTACTAGGATTACAGGTGTGTGTCACCATGCTCAGCAGCAGAGTTTGTCATAAACACGGCTCCCCTTTTGGCCTCCCCAGAAAGGAAGGAAGGTAGGTAGGTAGGATAATGCCATGTGCTTTTGTGAATTTGACCTAGGCATAAAAAGATGATGCCCAGACAGATGTATACCTTATCCTTGAAGCAAAACTATACCAGGAACACAGATAACCCTGTTCCCACTCTGGAGCCGTCCCGCCCAAGCTTAAAACTGCAGTACCTACCAGGCTCCACGCACAAAATAGCTTCCACACGGAAGCAGGGTCTCCCGGGACTCCCAAACAGGTACCACGCTTAAATCTTAGGTCGTGTCTGCCTCGCTTACCACTTCCTGATCTGGAACCCTCCTAAGGACACCCCGTAGGCCATGTGAACAGGTCCAAGCTAAGGAGAGAAGTGCAGGAGCACCTGGAATCTGACCTTGGACCCTCCCTTTGGCTTCCAGAGCCGTGACAGGATCACTTTCTGTTGCTGAAGCCACCAAGCCCGGGCTATCTTGCTGGGGTCTCCTGAATGGACGGACCCAGGACTAGGATTGATAGTCTGTCTCTGGGACCTAGTGCAAGAAAAGGCCTGGACGAGTTGAACATCCAGCCATTTCCCAAACAGAAATTCCTGGGTTCAGGTCAGCATTTCACTGAACAGTATAGTAAAACCTTGGATTGCGAGTAAATTATTCTACCAGTGTTCCGGGAGACAAGCAAATATTTCTAGTAAATTTTAACTTGACAAGTGATCGGTACCTTGCAGTACTGGTGGTACGTAATGCCGAAGGTCACATGATTACAACTGAGCCAATGGTTCCTCCCCCGTTAGAGGATTATGGGTGATTCTGTCTGGTGCTTGAGTGCTCAGTCTCAGACCACAGCTTTTGGCAGGAAACAGCGATTTTTCAGAATGATAAAAGGTGCCCACAACTGCCACTAGTGTATTTTTTATCACCTCAGAGTACCTGTGGACAGGCCTTTGCTTTTCCATACAAGAGTAAGCTCAGGAATGGTTTGCTTCATTCTAGGTTAGGCTGCCTGCAGATATAGACCTTTTCCTCTGCTGCCTTATTGCCAGTTAGATGAAATCCATACAGTATACTGCAAGAGTTTCTTTAATACTGTACTGTAGTCAGCATCTGTGTAAGCCTCTACAATGGCCCCACGCAGAAAAAGGTTGAAAAGAAGGGGATGATTATGGTGGAAGTTAAGGAAGAATCATCACGGAGTGGCCAAAATTGCAAGATTTTGTAAGAAATCTATGTGGGCCGCTTGTACAATATTAAAGAAGAAGTAAGAGGGGTGGGTGCAACAAAAGAAGTCATGTGAATATCAAAGCAATGGCCCTGTGTTCTGGAAAATGCTGGAAAGTTGCTTCTGGTTTGTGTAAACGAGAAGCAGCGGGCTGGTGAGACTGTGACCGAGAATGTTACCTGTGAGAAAGCACAGACCTGTGTACGCTGACCTCTGGAGTAAGCTGAGTGCTACATCAACAAGACGAAGAAGGCTTTAAGGCAGGCAGGACAGTTTGGCAACTTTAAGAAGACAGGTGGTATCTGTACTGCTTTGAGGCCTGGAGAGGCTGCAGGATTGGACGCTAAAACAGCTGAGGCCTTCACTACTGAGTTCCAGAAGTTCATGGTTTCCAAGTGTTCCCTGCCAGAGCAAGCTTTTAGTTGTGATGGGATGGTGCTTTTTTGGAAGAAGATTCCAAAAAGAACCTACATTACAGAAGGAGAGAATAGAACAACTGCCTCACCCTCTTGTTTTATACTAATGCGAGTAAGGATTTCAGACTCAAGCCCCTGCTCATGTGTCATTCTGAGGATCTGTGAGCCTTCCAAAAACACAAGGTGTAAAGAGCCAGGTAAATGCAATGTAGAGGTCCAACAGCAAGACTTGGGTCACTTCTATCTTGTTTGTTGATTAGATCAACAAGGTCTTCAGTCCTTCAGTGAAGAAACAACTTTTAGAGAAGAGTCTGCCCCTCAGAGCCTTACTAGTTGTGCTTAATGCTGCTGCCCATCCTCCAGGATTTGACGAATCACCAGAGAAACTCGAGTTCATGAAAGTCCCGTGCCTTCCTCCCAACACCACTCCAATCCTCCAGCCCATGGATCAACAGAAGGTTTCAAACTTTAAAAGGCTTTACACGAAAGCACTATTTCAACAATACTTCAAGGTGACCCAAAGAGCAAACCTTACCTTCTGAGAGTTTTGGGAAAGTCATTTCTGCTTTGTGAACCACCTCAAGATCATGGGATGAGATCATCAAGAGAACCCTCAGTTCTGCTCAGTTGAAACTGTGACCTGATTGCACTCTTGGACACAAGTTAGAGGAGCTTGCTCACCAGCAGGAGTTGCGGGTTGCCCATGAAATTGTGTCCTGGGAGAAGACCATAGGCCTGGTAGTGAATGAGGAAGATGTTCATGAGCTGGTGGAAGAGTGCGGCCGGGAGCTGATGCTGATGAACTAATGGTTCTGTGTCATGAGCAACAGTGAGAGATTGATGAGACAATCTCCCCCAGAGGAGGAGAAAAAGGTAGAGGAATCCCTTACTTCCTGTGAGCTGAGGGAGATACATAAATGTGGGACATGGTACAAAATTTTGTAGAAAAGCACTGCCTGATGAGGAAAGTAGCAGCGCAAGTGATGAATCTGTTTAATGACGATGGAATGTCACATTTCTGTGAGATCTTCCAAAGGAGGCAGAACCAAGTGTCATTGGATAAGTTCCTTGTTAAGGTTGCATGAGAAGACAATGGTTCCATTGAGCTGCTAATAAATAGCAGTGGTTCATTAGTGGTAGTGAAAGTCGTCCCACACAGTAACCCTCCTCCTTCTTGTCTCCCTCACACCAGCCACAAAGAGTTTCAAAGGAAAGTGCAAGTTGATGTGTTTATTTTTCTTTATATTTGGCATTTTCTTTATTATTTTGTATTACAATATTGTAATCATTTTCATATGACTGTATTTGGGTTGTGGAATGAATCATGAGTTTCCGTCATTTCTTATGGGATACACAAGACATACATAAGTATGTCTGTCTGACATACATAAGCACTTTGGATTACAGGCATGTTTCCAGAACAGATTATGCTCCTGATCCAAGGTTTTACCTTACATAAATTCTTACACCTCTGTACCTGCATTCTTACAGCCTCCCCATCATCTTACTTAACCTGATTAAACTTCGTTGTTTATAAATTTAGATTAATACTTTAGTGTAATGTTGATGTAAAGAATAAATGATTTAATTACCTAGAACACCTAGCAGTCAAACCAAAAAAAAGAAAAAAGACAGGCTGTAGGTTAGCACTTCTCCCAGGCTGGTTTTGTTCTCCAGCGAGTGGGAAGTCCCTGGCATGCCCATCCCCACAGGAAGCCTTGCCCTAGCAGGCAGATGTCATGTTTGTTTGGAAACAGCAGTGATGCAGCTTGCTGAGTCCTCGGCATAGTGCAGACTGAACCCTGGCCTCAGAGCCCAGCTGCGTGAAGTACTGCTGGAGAAGGCTGTGCATTCTGGGCCCCACATGCACTCACTGCACCTGGAAGGCGGATGCTAGAGAGAGTGCTGTCACCTTGACCCCTCTTCCTGGGCTGTTTGCATCAGGTTTTTTTTTGGAGCAGCTGAAGCACATTTTCCTTTCCTCCATCTCCCTGAGGAAATTTGTTTTTTCCTGACTCACTGATGACTAAGGTCTCAGTCCGAGGCCACCATTTCTCACATCACAGGAGCTGGCAGCTCTCAGTATAGAAGCAGAACCCTACCAGAATGCTATCGGCGTGGGGCATTTTGTGTATGTGGGGGGGTTATATTGGTGGTTGCCTGCATTTCCTGTAAAGGACCTGATGTTCTAGTGAAACACAAAACCGTTTAAAATACTCTTAGCATCTGAGGGCTGTGCCACCCGCCTCCCCTATGCTCACCAGCCAGCGCTGCTTCAGGCGTGGTTCCTCAGCATTTCCCTCTGCCTGAAACACCACCGGAGTTCACCGCCCTGTTGCAAGAAGAGATGTCAAGTTGCCAGCTGCCATCCATACCCTCGGCACAGCTTGTCGCCCTCTTCCACGTGAAATCCAAAGCTGGGAAGGAAAGGCCTGAGGAGCTGGGATTGAAGTCCAGGAGGCTCTAGGAGACTTCTTTGGTGGGCTGTCGAAAGGTCTTGTGCTTGCTTTGCCCCAGATTCGGTTGGTGCTGAATGTGACTGCCTTCTGTGTCAGATCAGGCGTACGTGGAGTGATGACAGTGTGTGGTGTTTGCTTTTTTAAATTATTACAGTAACAGGCATTTTGCCATTGCCATGAATCCCCCTCAGTCTGAACACACTCATCCATTGTTGCTGCCACTCTCTGAGGCAGTTCTGGGAGCCCCCCCTTTCCTGAGTGTTTTTTGTTGTGCCATTATGACCCCTTCTGTATCCTGTATCACCCTAGAGGTCACACGGTGAATACTGGGGATGAAGACCCACTGTGGCATTTGCGGGATCCTCCCTTTCTGTGAACTGGCCCTTGGGGGCAGCGCTCACTGTGTTTCTCATCAAACCCCCTAATGACACAAGAGCATTCCAGAACTGCTTCAGAAAGTGGCGAGAACGATGGGATGAGTGTGTTTGAGGTGGCGGGAGGGGATTCTGAGGGAGATACATGGTGAGGTGTCTTCATTATCATAGATGAAAAATTTTAAACCTTCTCTGCCTATTCTGATCACACCTTGTAAGCACTCAAAGTCTCCCCTCTGGGGTGCAAGAGGACACTGTAACCCCAGTGTGGAGGACACCTGGGCGACTCTCCTTGAAGGAGGAGCAGTTGTCTCCATTTTGGCTGAGCCTGACCCTATTTCTATGTGTTGATGTGTACAGAGCTGGCTGGGACTTTTCCTCACCCCTTCAATGGGCTTTAAGCAATGCGTATTCGTCTAGTCGAGGGGCTGATGGTAATCTTTGGAGAGGGCAGGCATGTTTCCCCGGCACCTCTGTTGTTCCCACGAGTGAGCTGGGATGAGGTAGGATGTGTGAGCCAGTGCTCCATGTTGTTGGCCAGGATCAAGCCTTGGGATAGAGGCTCTGACTTTAGGCGGCTTTAAACATTACACATCAGAGCTGAAGCACAGACCCCTGAATATTAGATACTATCTCAGTTGTGTGATGCAGGTTACTCTTTCTGCATATTCTTTCTGCATATGGCAGAAGGGATTTCAGGCCTCCTACCTCGCCCAGCTCAGGGCACTCACCTACTTCCCACATTTCTCACTGTCACTCATCCTCAAGCCACTCCCTTCTTCATGAAAGAATAAAACCCGGATTCAGCCTTGGGTCAAGGCCTTTGTTCCAGATGGCCATCACTGTGACTGGACTTAGGGCCCCTTGGCTCCCCACAACTACAAATGTGCCTTAATGTCTTTATTCTTGCCATGGGTTGCACTAAAAGTGGTTGATTGGAATTAACTCACTAGAATTCCAATAACTTTTCATGGGATCACAAATATAAACTTCTTGGTCTGCAACAAGGACTGGGAAGGGCGCTCTGTACTGAGCAACTGGCAAGTGGGCACCTGGACAACAGGCGGTTTGGAGCTTTGTTCAGATACATTTAGGGTACTGGGAATGTTTCTTGGTGTAAGGGCTCTGAATGTAATCTGTAGTCTTTCCCCCGAAAAAAAATTATGTTATTGGAGAATTTGATACTGCATAAAAGTATACTTTTAAGAAGCAGTATACTTTTTAATTCTCTAAATTTAACTGTGTTTCATGTACTTAAGATGCTATATCTGGGTTACTCAAAAGTGATTACTCTTTTTTTTATTTTGAAAGAATAAAATTTCCAAAATCCAAAATCATTTCAGAATACTGATTTCTTCTAAAAGATTCTTCACTTCTCCGTATTCTTGTGGAAAAAAATTCATATAAATAAATGTCTCCATGCTTATAATTTTGTTCATAGGTAATATTTCTGTTAATTTTTGCCAAGTTTTTGCCCATTATTTGGTCTGCACTAACCACTGATGGTAACATTCCTAAAAACAACAGAGTGTTTGTTGAAATTAAGTTTATAAATTTCAGGCCAGCTTCACAGAAATCTAGTAGATAAAAGAGTGTTGGAAGAGATCATTTGAAAATGAAAAAAGCCAAGAGGCAAATAAATAAATATAGATGGATATTTGACTTCTTACTGCTTGTATCCAAAGAAACAGAAATGTAAGACCATGAGACATCTATTTATCATACAAAAGGTGATAAAATCCAAGTCAAAAAAAGAAGAAAAATGATGTTTTAGAAATGTATTGCTCTGCCAGTGAAAACCAGTCAGGTCCTCTTAGAAGGGAATGTAGTAGTAACACTTTTATAAAGAAGATGAAATTTTACCCTAATCATCTCTCATCTAGAAATTTATCTGAAAAATATAATTCAAGAGGAGGAAGGAAAACAAACCTTAAGTATAAAAAAAAAAGGCTCATAATGAGTTGTTCATAATATTAAAATTCTGGGAGCTACAAATGTCTAACAAATAAAGAGCTAAATTAGTGGCTGCTAACTGGATCACACTGGTAGGCCCAGCCAGTAGCATGATCAATTTGAAGACTTTAGAGAGGTGAAAAGTGATTATGAAATCATAATTGAAAGCATAAAACTATTTTATTTGCATATGAAAATATGCACACACTTTGTTTAAAATGGAATAAATGGGGGCACAAAGCGGCTGACCCAGAGTGAGAACTGTAACATTTTAAACTTTTTGTTTTGAGATAATTTTAGATTCAAAAGTTACAAAAGAACAGGACATGCTCAAGTCCTAGATAGCTTTCACCCGCCTTCCTCTTTGGGAGCATTTTAACATAACCCTCATACACAGCAAGACCAGGTAATTAGTACCGGTGCGGTTCTGGTGACACAGCTGTCTCCAGGACTTGCCCAAATTTCCCCAGTTCTCATCGCAACACTCTTTTAATCTTGTGACCCAGTTCCCCTTCTTCCTCCCTTTGATTGTTGTACGTGTCTGATCTCCTCCACTCGGGGACCCTTGCTGTATCGTTCATACCTCTCATGGCCTGGACACTCTCTTAGGAAAGTTCCTCAGAGCTTTGTTTTATATTTTTGAGACAGGATCTCTCTGTGTAGCCCAGTCTTGGCCTCAAACTTGCAGTGATCTTCTTGCCTCACCCTCCCAAATGCTGGGATGCTAGGCGTGTACCGCTGCAGCTGGCCTCGGTTTTGTTTTCTAATGCTTTTTACTGGCTGATGTTTTCTCAGGGACAAATGAAGGATGGTGGGAATGCCATAGGAAATCTCTATTTCCGGCAAGGTATGGCACGTTACCCACCTTTCATACTCTGGGTGGCCTTCACCTTGGTCATTTGGATAAGGTGAGGTTGTTCGGACTTCTTGGAGAGTTATTACTTTGCCCTTTGCTGCAGATAGTGATGGCACGTATTTAATGATAAGTAGATTTAAAAACTTGAAAATGACTTCCTTATTATACAGTCTCTTAAACAAAACATCCCGTGTGTGTGTGCGCACGCGTGTGCACACATAGGTGTCTTTAATATAAATTCCCCTCTTTCACGTGGGGAATTTAATGACTTATACATAAAACTAGTATTTTAAAAATATTGATCAGGTAGTAAAAGCATTGTAATGTAGTTATAGATGCAACTCAAAAATATCTCAGAGCCTAATGTGGTGGTGTTTTGTTTTTGTTTTATGTGATCTTACATTGATTTCCTGTGAGTAAACCTTCGCTTAAGTTGTTGCCAGGCCCTGCTGTGGTGGAGGGAAGGCTGAGGCTGTAGAGAAGCAGTAGTATACCCCAGGGGTGCAAGCTGCTCGGGCTCCCAGGCAGAGCAGGTGGGCATGGAGCCCGGGTACCAGGGCCTTGTTTAGCAAACACTAGGTCTGGTTGGCTGCTGGGGCCCAGGGCCCGGGTCCCCTCTGGCAGAGCATGATGCTGCTTCTCAAAGGGGCTGCCCCAGCCCAGTGTGTTAGGATCTGGCTCATTTTTTGCGTTGGAATTAAAAATTCTATCATTTGGGTTGAGACATTTTTCTTAAATAATTTCCCAGAGAATAAAGAATATATGAGGTGGTGTGATTTAAAAAAGACTATGTTTACATTTCTAAAAATTGTTTACAGTAAAAGACGTTTCCCTGAACCCCTATCAGAACCCGCCGCTTGCTCTGAGCACACATCGTTCTCACCACTTGGGGAGCAGCTCGGGATGTCTTCTTTCTTGAGTGCCTTTACTTACACTGTCATGGTTGCCTCAGTGTTTGGAATGGACGCAAAACCTTTTGCTTTCATGGTCATTCTGACTCTGGGGAGGAGCTGGCAGCCGCACAGTGCCCCATCAGACACAGCGTTGTGTCTATGAGCCTGCCTTTCCATTGGATGGTGCTGGGCAGGGCGTTCCCTGTGTTTTTTTATCACCTCGTAAAGACCTAAAAAAGGACTTTCAGCACTGTATCAGAAAGTGGCGAGAACAGTGGGGTCACTGTGTTCAAAGCCAGGGGGAGGATTTGGAGGCACATTCACAACAATATGTCTTTTACTGTATGTTTTAAAAATTTAAGCATTCACTGTCCATACCTCCTGTGCATAGGTATGCATTTATATATATGTTTATGTAATATGTAGCTATACAAGTATATGTTCATGAATGAGGATTCATTAAGATTTCTTCTCCCTGCAATCTCTCCATTTGTGTCTAAATAACCTAATGCTGTCCTCTACATCCCCGTTGGAATTACAGCATCCAGCCACCACAGCCAGCCCTTTCTGAAGCTGGATGACACCCTCATTTGCACATGGGAAGCAGTCCGGGAAGACATGGTAGGGGCTGCAGGGCCTTGCAGGTGGTCGATGAGGGTCCGTCCCCTGCGTCCTTGCCCGTGAACACTCACCTGGGCGGGTGCGTGCCTCTTCCCCATGCTTTTTTTAAGTACAAGCACCAAGGTTTGTTTACTGTTTCACACAGCATGCTTTGATTGAACTGTGACTGGTCAGTCTTTCTAAGCTGAATCCTTAAGCTCCACACTGTCTAGGGAAGGGAATCATTCCAAAGCATTGCACTGCAAAGCTCTGACTCCTAAGGGTGCCCATTATTGGCATGCGTTTATCCAGCAGGT
Source organism: Dinomys branickii (assembly GCA_004027595.1). Taxonomy (NCBI): domain Eukaryota; kingdom Metazoa; phylum Chordata; class Mammalia; order Rodentia; family Dinomyidae; genus Dinomys; species Dinomys branickii. The sequence goes on along the minus strand of PVLD010006487.1, from coordinate 58,029 downwards.
TCACTCATCCTCTGGAACCCTGCAGGGTGAGGTCACATTGTCTTTGTATTTTATAATAAGAACAGAGCAGCTGACAACTCGGCACTAGGTCTGCTTGTTCCCAGAACCTGTGGCCTTGGCACTGAATGGCTGCGTCTCCTGAGCACCCAGTGTGACTCAGCACTCACATTATGAACTGAGGCATAAGCCAGCCCCCAGGACAGCTGTAGGAGCACTTCCTAAATGGCACTGGTGCGCAGGGGTCTGTGGTGGGCGGCTTCCCTGCTTAGGCTGCAGTCAGGCCTTCTACAGAGACTGCCCCCTCCTCATGCAGGCATCCTCCAAGTGCATTCAGCAGCAGTTGTTTGAAATTGGAGTAGCTGGAACTCACTGTGGTTTTAATTAGTTGATTACTAGTTCTTTAAAATGTACTGTACTCACTGTGGGTCTTGCAAATTGGTAACTGGTAGCTACCAGTATAATTAAATATTTCAGAGCACTTGGCTACAGTAGCATTGAACTGTGAAGAAATAATGTTGTATAGCCAATCAAAAAGAGATACTTGTAAACTCATTTACAGCGCCAGTGTGTGTTAGGACCATCACGGAGATGCTTATTGCAGGAGAAATTAAAGATACAATTTTGTGCTAAGAGGCAATATAGAAATTAGTTCCTGAATTACTTGTTAATTGATTCGGTAATCCCCTTGGGCCTGCATGCTCTTTTCGCCCCTTTTGTTGTTGCATTCAGTTAACAGTGACTATTCCCGGAGCAATAAAAATATTTTTCACACTTAGATTAGATATGTCCTTATCTCCAACTGCCCACATCCCTATTTGCAGCCCCCGAAGAACGCCCACCCTGAATACAGCTGCTTTGCTCAGGTGTGGTGTTGTGTGATGTAGTCTCATCCGGGTAACAAACAAATGCATTCCCAGAGCTGAGTAATTTCACTCCAAGGAACATGTTTCTATACCCCTGTGTATAGGTGCTGTTTTTCTCCCTAATGGGAACCCTCTCTTTCTCATCGACAGTGGAGGAGATTCAGTACACTTGATTTATGGAAGTCTCCTTATTGTTTGCAATTCAGCAAGAATAACTATACAGAAAGATCATTTGTAGAAAAGTGCAAATTACCCCAGAAATGGGTACTAAAGGAAATGAGACCTGTTTACCCTCCAGGGAACAGGGTATGCACGTAAGACACATACAGGGCCTCTGAGACAGTCCCAGAAAGCCTCTCTGACCTGGGCTTCTATGTCTCAGTTGGCTTGGAGACAGGAGAGATGACATGGGGACTTACACGTGGTGCTCTGTGGATGAAGGACTTATAAATAGTCACCCTTTTCCAGTTTTGAAAAAGGAACTGCTACCCTTGGGACAGCTGTTGGTTTGCTGATCTTGGCTTCATCCCAAGGAAGATGAAGACGTTCTTAGTATTTTGTTGGCTGTGTGTTTGGCCCCAAAAGCAACAAAGACTTCTTGAAAAGCATCATTATATTAATTTTAGGCCAGCTTGTTATTTTTTTATTCTATTGTTTCCCCTAGCATCATTAACACATATAAATATCATTGTGCTTTTGCTTAATGAGGGAAGTCACTATGCTTTACCCCATTTAAATATATATGATCATAGCTTATTTTCATTAGGAAAAGCAGAAAATGTTTGCACTTGGCAGTTTCTTTTTTAAAAAAGTGTAAGGCTGTGGCTGACACTGGTGCTTTATAAAATTCAATACAGTTATTCCTTCATCCATCAAGAAGAGGTACTTACGTGGTGGTCAGTACATACAATAAGAAGCAGTGATTAATCTGAAAGTTGTTGCCCTCTAAGCCAAACTCAGGGATGGAAGCAGCTTGCTGGGCTGGGCTTGGCTAGCCCAGTGCCACGCCTTTGGTGGTGAGACTCAGCTGATGTGGGTACCTATGGAAGGTAGGGGCACACTGCTTGTCACTGCCTGGTGAGCTTCGGCGTGGTCTCCATCCCTTTTGTCTCCCAGGCTAGAGTTGTCTCTTGTCCTCACTAACGGGCTGATGAAGGGCCGCTTGTGCGCAGCCTCAGCCACTCAGATGCTGCCTCTGGGTTGATGAGATGTCCGTGTGGCCCAGCATGGAGGACAGGTGAGCCCCGACCCTCCGCACGTGTTTAATGAGTCCTTACTCCTGACTCTCAGTCTTGGTTCTGCTTCCTTATGTCTTGTTATGGAGAAAATGTTTGTCCACAGATGTAGTTGTCCTGAACGTCACCTCCCCAAGAGCTGAAAAGGAACCCACGCTTGTCACTTTCATCTGTCTACCAGGTGACTGCAAGAGCTCAAACTTTAGTCAGATGAGCCCCTAAAGAGTGGTATTTCCCCCAGTTCTGCTACCTGTATTAGTTAGATCCAGCCACTTCCGGTCATCCAAGGCCGTGGGTGGCCTGACTGGAGAACTCGGACCCCATGGGTGGAGAAGGGGGCACGCGCATCGCCCGGCGTGGCTCTGTGGTTTTGGCATCTCCCCAAGATGCAGAGGGGAGGAAACACATCTCTTTCTTAATGTAATGCTTTTTCTGCGTCATGTTTACAGTACATAATGACTGCGTTCCTCCTGGGGAGCTGGTCTGTATTCGTAACACATCTTAATTCTTTTTCCTTTTCTTTTTTTTTTTTTCTTTCGTTTTGAGACAGGGCCTCACTATGCAGTCCAGGCCGGCCTTGAGCTCACTTTGTAGCCCAGGCTGGTCTTGAACTCGCAGCGACCCTCCTGCCTCAGCCTCCCACGTGCTGGGATTACGGGGGTGTGCAGCCACAACCAATTCTTCTTCATTCTTTTTCTGTCCCCTGCCCTCCTCCCCTCACCATCTCTTGGTTTTCTTTCCAGGCACAAAGGATCTATCTTCCTGTGTGCTATCGTCAGTCTGTTTTCTGAAGTAGAAGGACACTGGTGTGAACGTTGTATTTTACATGTAGATGAGACTTTGCCTTCTGTCCCCAAAGGTCCCCTGAGGAGGAGCACACCTCCTGCTGCCTGGCATTAGATTGCTGGTCATTTTCCTCCAAATGTTTGGGTGAACTGGCTCTGTACCAACACTTACTTGCACGAGTTAGGTCCCAGAGCTTTGTCCTGACTGTAGACCAGAGGACACAGCTGCCCCACACAGCTGAGGAATGTGAAGGGGGTGTTGAGGGTGCCAGGGAAGTGCCAAGGTGATGGGTACTTACACTTGGTATTCCTCATGGTATTTCTGTGCTTAATGACTATTTCTACTAATACTTGTACTAATAATTTTTAATGGTTCACGGTGAACAGGTGACATTTTGATACATTAATGGGTCTTATCAATGACTTTTAAAAGTTCTTTAGTGTTCCAGAATACTTTGCTGTGGCCCCCAAAGGAAAGGGAAGAGGGTATGACCGTGTGCCCGCTCTTTGCACCCTCTGAGCAGTAAGTCACGAGTGTCCCAGGGAAAACAGTGTCTGTCTGTCTCCTACCACAGGCATTGGCCTGCACTCGCTAGCACTGTCAGTGTCACAGAGGACTTTCTCTCCAGATGGTCTGCCTGCACTCAGAGAGCTGCTAAAGCACTCGGAAAACGTAAGCCGGGCAGAGGGAGGGTTGCCCTGCTCTCCCACCCTGGTACTAGGACTGAGCCCATAACTTCATGCCAAACTACACACCTCGCCAGCCCTTTTCTGTTTTTTTTATTTTGCGAGATGCTTTCACTGAGTTGCCCAGCTAGGCTGGAGCTTGTGATCCTCCAGTCTCAGCCTCTCGGAATGCTGGGGTCATGGGCATCCACCACCGTGCTGGCTGTTTTAGTGTTTTAGGCTATTTTGGCCGTTCTTTCTCTGCTCTTCATGCCGAGGGATGGCTTGGTCTCAGCCTTTTATACATGGGCTATACTGAACAAGAGGATGAGAAGCTCCCTGGGCCCTGAGGAGCTCAGTGAGGTGTGTGGGTGTGGAGGGGCCAGGAGACAGCCCCGTCTGTTCTGTTCCATGGACAGAGGTCACCGGCTTCCCTGCAGCTCCTGGGGCAGCACGAAGATCTCGCCTGGATGGGGTAGGAAGAGCTTCAGGGGACAAGGACCAGACCTGACAGGAGGGAAGATGGCAGAAGGGAGCAGTGTGGTGCAGAGCCTCAAGGCAGGCACAGTTGTTCCCAGATTGGGGGCGGGGCAGTCCGGACGGTGCTTCTTGACTTAAAGTGGACTCTGTCCCCCCAAAAACCCGCTGTGTGTTGAAAATCCCGTAAGTGTGAAGTATAGGTAGTGCCCCTGGCCTGTGGGACATCTGGCTCAACCACAGGGCACATGGCAGCATCTAGGCCCCTCTGTGATCGCAGGTTGGTGGAGCTGCACTTGCTGCTGCTGGCTGGCACCTGAGAGCAGATCAGACCGCTCAGTGCTGGCCAGGGGAAGACTGGCATCCAAAGTCCAAGGACAGTGTCTACTGGGTTGAAAATCCTAAGCCCAGCCCCTGCAGATTTAGGACCTCTGTTGTGTGCCTTGAAAAGTGGTCAATCAGGATCACAACTGGGTAGGATCCATAAAAATCGGCAGGTGACAGTATCTTCAGAACACCAGGTCCCCTGACTTGGAGCTGCAGCTTGGTGCTTTGGTGCATGGCTTTGCTGAGTAAATTAGTTGTATTATAAAAAGCCACATATTAATTTAAGTGATGGCCTTTTTCTTTGCATGCTTGTGACTTCTGTGAAGAACAGCTTGTGCCAGTTACCAGTGCACAGGCCCTGCTCTCAGAGCAAGCCCAGGAAGCCTCTGTGTGTGGCCCAGGCACACCATCCCTCTCCCTGTTGCTTTTCCTGCAGACTATCACTGGATTAAACATCCAGTCACTCAACAATGATCAGGTGTGTCCTTTCCTTGGGGGTGACACACATCCGGGACTTTGCAGTGCAGAAGCTGTTATACACTCAGAGTACTTTATGGGGCCCTCGCTGGGCTTGGGGTATCGGGGCCTGCAGGTATGGGCAGGTAGGTCTTCCTCGAACCCTCCTTCCTCCTGGCCTGTCACTGCAGTAACAGTGCGCCAAGTGCACCTTGGCGCAGGTTGTAAAAGAGCAGTTGCAGGTTTGCAGGAAGATTGCATGGAAGGTGCCTCTACTCCAGATACATTGTGCCAAGCCAGGAAGCTACATTGTCACCCAGACTGATGTGCATGCTGGGTCACAGACTTATCTTCAGTTTGGATAACATGCAATGGCGCATGTCCACCCTATAGTAAAAGGCCCCTTTCCACCTGCTCTTCCCTCTGCCCCCAATCCTGTCTGCTTACTGTCCCCATAATGCTGCCTTTTCCAGAGTCTCACATTGTGGGAACCGTACGGTGTGATGGCTTTTCAGGCTGGCCTCTTTCACTCAGCAGCACAGCAACAGGCGTTTATGTTCCTGTGAGCCTCTCTGTGGTTAGATGGTTCTTTCCTTTCCTTCTTGGCCCTGAATGCAGTTCTCTTGCAGGAGTGAATGCAGGGTCATCAGTCACCTACGGATGGCATCTTGGGTACTGGAAGGTTTAGGCAAGGAGGATTAAAGCTACTATAAACATGTTGGGTGCAGTTGCTTGTGTAGGCCTGAGTTCTGACCTCATTTGTGTAAGTGCTAAAGAACATGATTGTTCTACTATATGGAGATAAGATTTTAATTTTTTTAACTAGTTGGTGTGCAGAGCTGGTCCGCAGAAGAACGCGTCCTTGCTCTTTCTGCATCCCCTCTCCCTCCCCTGCCTTTCCCCACCCTCGTCTGCCGATCCCTTCCCCTTTGAGAAAGGTCTGTCTCCTTGCCTCCTGTTACCTGTCCTTTATTTTGCTCTTTGTTTCTATCTTGGGTTTCTCATACTGTATAAGAAAAACCATGTGGTACTTAAGCATGTGTGTCTGGTTTATTTCACTTAGCGCTAGCTGTACTCCTCCTGGGTGTCTTCAGAAAGCACTGAAGATACATTACAGTGACCCATGCAAACCTGTGCTTATAGCAGCACAGCTCATAACAGCTAAATCTCGGAAGGGGCTTATACGCCCGTCCACAGATGAATGGTGTTTACACACAGCGGGGCACAGCTGTGCCGTAAAGAAGGGTAGACTTGAGGCATTTGGAGGAAAATGGATGCAGGAGTTTGGTTGGTAAGAAACTGCCCAACTGTCCCCCAAAGGGACTGCAGCACTTCACACCGCGCCAGCAATGCCAAGCGTCCTGCTGCTCCGCAGCCGGTACTTGATGTCCCTGCAGAGCTTGCTCGTCCTAACCGGTGTGCAGTGGTGTTTCCTGCTTGCTTCAGTTTGCATTCCTGTAAGGGTGCAGAACTTACGTCTTTTCGTAAGCCCGTCTGCCATCTGTAGATGTCCCCTGGGCGGTCTCTGTTACGTCCTCCACTCATGTTGTGATCGAGTGGCTCAGTTTCTTACTGTTCATTCTAAGGTCTTTCTGTGTGTTTTTGTCCCTTTCCCAGAAGTGCCTTTTGCAAATACTTTCTCCCAGTCTGTGATTTGTGCAGCCCTCAACACTCTTCCTCACTTCTGGCAGCTTTCCTCCACCAAATTCCTTGATGTGCTGCTCCAAGTTCATCTGGGTTTGCTTGGCATTGCCTGTAATATTGCAATAGAATTTTCTCTATACATTAGAGGAAATAATTTTAGCCATTTCTTTTTTATTAGTATATGTTTGCAATACATAAAATCCACATTCATTTGGGAGTAGTCATACACATACAACGTACCTTTTTTCCCCTTCCTACGCAGTTCCATTCCCCTGCTCCTACTCCAGGAAAGTCTGCCTGTGGTAATTTAAGCCATTTCTACACTGTTTGCAAACCTTTTGAGTGAATACATCCTCAGCTCTTGGGATGAAATAATTGCTCAGGAGCTCAGAACGAGAGGTAGGTACATCTTACAAGTCTCTTGTAGGGGTTCTAAACTTAATACCAATTAGTAAGCATTCAGGAATGTGTGATGTCTTACGAATAATCATCGTCCCTGTCCACGTCTGTAATGAGCAGCAGAGGGAGTTGCCGCTTGCTGTAGCGCATCTGTGCGTGCTGGCTGCGGTGCCCATGTGCAGGCCAGCCTGCTGTGCCTGGGGGAGGTGCTCAGCCCACGGGTGGAGGCAGGTGGGCAGCAGTGCTGGAGCAGGGGACTGGCTTACCAGCAGGAGGCCAGCGGTGCTCCTCCTTCCTGGGCACATGGCAAGAAGTGCCCGGCCCAAGGCCCAAGCTCCTCTTGCCTCAGTGCTGATAGAGGCTAGGACCTTGGCTTTAAAGCCTCAGCTCAGGTGACTGGCAGGCCAAGGCTGTGTCTGGAGGAAGGAGCGGCTGAATGGCTTGAGGGCCCGCTGGGGAGCGGGCAGGTGGGTCAGCAAGGGGCTGCTGGTGCAGAGGCTGAGCCGAGCCGGTAAGCCGGCGAGGCTACCCCTGGAGCGGGGGTGGGGCACACAGCCCTGGGCTGGGCGGGGCAGCGTTACTCGCTCAGAACAAGTCATAGTGGGTTGTGGCAAAGTCAGAAAACATTTGGGGTCAGGAGGTCGGAGGGTGCCGTGCTGCCACAGCCTCCAGGGGCTGCCCCTGTGGTCCACCCTGTCACTGAAGCCCTCTCCAGCCCTTGTTTCGCTTCCTTGCCAGTCACCTTGCCTGGTCACTGTCTCCTCTGGGTCCAGGAGGGAAGGAGTCTGGACTCCAGGTGTTCAGGAAATGCTTCCTGGGTGAGTGAGCCAAGCAGTGGTGTGCCTTGAGGCTCCCTCACAGCACCACCCGCATGGATGGCGTGATGTGGGGGGGGGCACTTTTCTCTGATCACACATCTGCCACCCAACAAGAGTTCATCGAGTAGCACTAGGCTCAATGTATGCCACTCCACCCTCTTCTGTTCTACTTTGTAACAAGTGCTGCTTGCGCCCACCTCCTGGTGGCTCTCTCCTATAATCACAGCACTCTGGGAGGCTGAGGCAGGAGGATCGCTTATTGGAGCCTAGTCTAGTCAATTTAGGAACTTAGTGAGCCGATGTCAAAATAAAAGATAAAAGGATCTGGGATGTAGCTCAGTGCAAAGGCCCTTGGCTCAAGCCCCAGTACCTCAAAAGAAAAGTGCTGTTTGTAGCCGCTGCAGTGCCTGTGCAATGTGCCCTATGGCCATGACTCAGTTTCCGTAAAGCTCCCGCCAGAGTTTGCACATCAGCTCTCAGCCCAAATGAGCCTTGCACTTTGAAACAGTCTGGGCTGGAGCAGCATGGTGACTCCTGGTCCATCTGTTGTCATGGTGCGTTTGACCCAACACATGGTACGTTCTGAGCAGGATCTCTGTGACCACTTGAGTGCCCATAGGGGAACCTGCACTGCAGGGCAGTTTGTTATCACTGCAAGCTCTGAAAGGTTCACCACCACTGCCCTAGGCCTTAGGGCTCAGTGTGTCTTGAAGAGGAAGATGTCTGTGGCTGCCCTTCTCTCGTCCCCAGGGACAAAGGAAACACAGGTCCCAGGCCCGTGTGTCCATGTCCTTTCATCTGGGGTAAAAGGGGAAAGTATTTATTTCCTCAAAACGAAGCAAGCTCCAAGCAGATGTGGGCTGGGGAGATAATCTGCCTTCCTCCGCTCCTCCCGTCCCCATCCCAGCTGTGCACCCGCCCAGCCACCAGAGTTCCACGTCTGCCCCACCAGGCACAGGCACCGACGTCCTGGGGCCAGGTATCTGTTTAGTGTGCCGCCAGGCTGACGAGCGCCGCAAGGCCAGAGTGCCCACATTCTCTGCAGCCGAACCCATAATTACAGCTCTTTATTCACATTTCCCGGCCTGCCTTGAGAAAATATTTTATCTGGAATGTCAATTTTTTTTGGCACCTTCCACAGGAGTTCACATTCATTTTTGCCAGTTATTCATTTAGCAGACTATTATGAAGGAGGTCCCCGCGAGAAAATAGGAAAATGCCATTTAAAGCAAAGGTCACTGAGAAGAAGAGGCCCTGAGAGGAGACAGGCCCTGGTGAAGGGAAGCCCAGGTTCTGGGGACTCGTGCAGAACACTGAGCCTGGCAGGCCTTGGGGGACAGGGCCTTCTGGTCACAGGGCACCTTCTTGTCCCATCAGCAGGCAGGGCCGGCACTTGCTGGAGCTTCAGGATCGATTACAAAGGCATAGGATTCTTAAGCCGCGGTGGACACTGCAACAATCAGGAAGCGTGTCCCCTCCCCTTGGGTCCCCTCTGCTGCTGCACAGTGCCCTCCCTTCTCTGCTCCCTGCTGGATGGACAGCAGCCCCCAGATGGGCAGTCTGCTCTGTGAGCATCCTCCTCCGTGCTTTCCCACCCTGAGGGCAAAGGTGGCTCTCAGTAAATTTCTACCAGTGTCCACCACATCTCCTTAGACACTTCCCTGGCCCTTCTCTCTACCTAGAAGTGTCCAGCACTCTTGGCAGCTGCAGGAGCCCTCCACATGCTCACCTGGAGGCCCAGGCAGCCTCCCTGCAGCTCCCAGCCACCCCATAACGTTGCACAGTTCCTGAACCATGCTTGTGAAGCCTTCCAGTTTGTCTTAGGCATCAGCTGCCTCCCACACGGTCCCCTTAGCACCGTGCCCATCACCATGTCACATGGAGTACACTTTCTCAGGGCCAGGCGCTCACCCCTGACTCTCCCAGGGACAGTAAGCTTTGGAGAACCCCTGTCCTCGGCATCTAGCCCTCTGCCAGGCACATCAGAACGGACTCCCATCTCATCCCAGGAAGCTTGCCTCCTGTCCAGCGTGGTTGGTGTGGCTCCCTAATCAGTGAGTAGCTTAAGGTAGCAAGCCAGCAATGACTTTGACACATCTCAGGGAGACGAAGGGGCTGGCTGGGGAGACTTGGGCTGTCACCATGATTATTAATACGTTGTAAAGACATTTTGGGGATTCCGCCATATTTTGTATGGTTGCCAACAAAATGTTGACAGTTGTATTGTGGTTAATAAATTCATTTAGATTTATAAGCATTGTTTACAGAACCTGTTCGCCTGCTGAAACTCTAACAGCATCTGTTCCTTCTAACTAATTAACTGCTAATTACGAATGAGCTTTGTGTGTTTGTCAGTATAACTGGCTCATGCATTTTGTAAGGAACATTAACAAATTGATTTACATAGTGGCAAAGCAATCAAAAGAGTAAACTGAACAGCAAGCATCTAAAGCCCTTTAGCCGGTTCTCGAATGAAGCAAACTTTGGGTGCCATACATATTGCCGTAAATTTCCCGTTACCTTCATTCTTTGGTAAGGATACAGTGATCTGGAGCAGTGGGGCTGAGTACTCATCAGGGAGCCCAGGGTGCAGTGTGGGACCCTCTTGGGAATGACAGAGGGCCCCAGGACACTGGGGACACACCAGGACACTCGTCCTTTGGGACATGTGCCAGGTCCCTTGTGGGAATACTGCTGAACTTCTTTAAAAAATTATTTTGGAAAAGATCGTTACAGCAGCAGCTGGGGTTTCTTTTGAACTTTATCACCGAAACGTCGGCCCACACTTTAATGACCAAGAGGGTGACGCTGGGTCCCTCACACTGCTCCCCTGCCACCCCCTTACCCCAGCCAGGCTGTCAGATCGGAAACTCAGCTGATGGGAGGCCTGCTTTTAGGGAGATGAGTGGGTCTAAAAGGTCTGGGCTCACCTGTCATCCAGTAGGCTTGGGCCTGTTTATGTCCCGCAGTCCCTGGATGTTCCTTAAGTTGCCGCCTTCATTGGAGCAGAGGGGTGGAGAGTTATAACCAGGCAAGAGAGAGCACGAAAAAAGAGGCCCGAGCTTCCCTGGTGAACGTTCGCCTTTCTGCTCAGCCGCCAGATACTACCCCATGCGGGTATGAAACCCGAGGTCACCACCCAGGTAGTGCAAAGGCTTAGAGAATGACTCGGGTTAAGTACTGTTCGGAGCAGGTGCATCAGGCTCAGTACTGCCATGTTCCAAGATGCAGCTCTTACTGCGACAGCTCAGACTGCACAAGGGTGGCACAAGTGTTGGCACTAGTATCTGGGGTCACCGCTGCTTGGAAGGCAGGGAGGGAATGCCAGGTGCAAAGGCTCAAGGCTCTGTTCCCCGCTGTGAGCCTCGGGGAGAACCCACAAAGCTCTGTGGGGTAAACATGCTATGGATCAGCCCTCTTCCCCAGAGCTGTGCAGTGGATGAGGGTAACAGTTATCTCTAAAGCTCAGTAAATAACCCTCACTGTCGTGCTTATCCCTGTATTTACATAGGAATAACTGTATATAAACACTATATTTTTAACTTTATAGTAATTTTATATGGAGGCAAACCTCTTTTCTCATCAGTAAATTTATTACTCTTAATTCCAGATAAATATAAAAGAAATTAGGCCGGCATAAATGTGGTATGGAGAGGAAGCAAACATAAAAAGGAGATGTTTGGAGGGACTGTCAAGTTATTTCTCAAAGTCCTGTTGTCTAAGACATTTCGATTGACAGCTGAGCCATCTTGATGTATGTACTAACAGTGCTATTAGTACCATGAAATAGGCTAGTGTTGGCAAATGTTTGCCCTCTAAATAATTTTGTTTATATTAGTTTTTTTTTTTTATTTGCTATAACATTCCATGGAGTAGGAGGAAGGGGAGCAGCCACGCTTTCTGAAGTCCTCATTCTTCTTTGGAGTGGAGCTTAGAGAATTCACAACAGTGTGAAATGTGTTACAAATTGTGTCTAGTTGCCCTTCCAAAGCCTCATGCAGTCATAGGTGGGACTTTTTCAGAGATGGCTGGCTCTAGAGTGCGTGATGCTGGGACTAAGGGCGTGTGATTGCTAACCCACTCCACTGCTTGGTTTGTCACTATAACTATTCCTAGTAGCCTAGATACAATACGAAAGGAGCAAAAAGATACTGTTAACGTTCCTCCCGTGTTGCTTTACTCCCTTCTGTATGCCATGTACTGTTTGTCCCCTGGGATACCTGTCTGCCATCCACTGTGGCTTGGAGCCAGCTGATTATGGACTGAAACCTTTGCAAACTGAGAGCTAAATAAACCTTTCCTCCTTTAACTTTGGGTGTCAAGTATTTTGTCCCAGTGAAGTAACTAAGACAGAACTTGGTACCAGAGAAGTGGGGTTATTGCTGTGACTATACCTGACCATGTGGAGCTGACTTGTGGGAAGGGGAAGAACTAGGAAAGATTTGGAGATACCTGCTGAAAAAGTAGAGCTGGAACACCTTAGGCTGTACTTAATGGGAGATTCTGGTCAGAGCTCAGAAGATGAAAATGCTGACAGAAATTCTGGCAGTAAAGACTGGGTTCAGGAGGTTTCTGCTGGGTAAAAGGATTGCTTTGGTTGTTTGATTCCAAACAATGCATGTTACAGCTTGGCAGAAAGTTTGTCTGCATTTTGCTCATGTCCAGAGATTTTGCCTAAGACTGAGATTAAGGGTGATGGGCTAATTAATCTGGCAGAAGAAATTTCAAGGCACTTTAATGTTGAGGGTGTGGCATGGCTGCCATTGGGGGCTTTTAGCCAAATTTGTCTTGAGAATCAAGACCAAAGAGCCCAGCAGAATGATTCAAAACATTGTGAGTTTGGCCAGAAAAGAAGCTCCAGTAAAGTTGCAGCCTGCAAAGATGAAACAGAGGAGAAATTGGTCACTGGAAAGACTAGCAAGAAAAAAACAAGTATTTCAGAAGAAGACAACAGAAAAGATGGCCTGAGGACATCACATGTAGCAAAAATCCACCCTTTGCAGCCTCAAAATTGCAAAAGTGAAGAGAGCCCCAGAATACCATATTGCAGAGTGGCAGTGGCCTAGGAAAGTTGTCACTTGGGATTTGGTTCACAGGCATTCACCCCCTACAGCCAAGAGGAAAGGAAGCCTGGCTACTGCTCCAGCTGGCGGCAGACCTTGACATCATCCATGTACTGCTGGGTTTGGGTGCATGCAGAATACAAGAGTTGCAAGATCAGGAAGGCTCCCACCCAGATTTCAGAAGGCCTGGGAGGCTGAGCAGTATGTCCCAGAGAGGGCAGTGTGTGAAGCTGTGAGTGTGAAGCCATAGGTGCAGTGGAGACGCCAGAAAGTTGGAAAAGCCAAGAACATGGATTGTCTGAGGAAAACTTCAAGGAGGGAGCAGAGGCAAGAGAGAAGACATGGGAGCTACCACCACCAGCAGTGCCACAGGGGCAAAACCGCCCAAGCCCTTCAGAGTTCAGAACTTGCCACAGATTGGCAAGGGTGCTGGAAGTGGAACTGTGGGATTTAATGTTTGCCCTGTTAGATTGTGGACTTGCTTCAGTCCCATTCATTTGTATTCCCCTACCTGTAACTTTTGGAATGTAATGTCTGTCTTGTGCCACTGAACGTTTGAAGTGTTTAACTTCCTTCTCATTTGTGCAGGGGCTCGAAGCTCAGAGTTTGCCTTAAAAATAAGAGGAGACTTTGGACTTGGACTTTTCAGCAATGCTGAAACTGTCAGAACTTTGGCAACTTTTGGAGATGGACTAAATGCCTTTTGCATAAAGGAATGCACATGAGTCTTTGGGGAACCAGGGACAGAATGTTATGGCTTGAGTCCAGATGTCCCTTCGCCAAAGCCTCATGGAGTCACAGGTGGGGCTTTTCCAGACGTGTCTGGTTGTTACCTTCTGCCTGCCATGAACTATTTCTCCTCTCTAGTGCCTGTCTGCAATCCACATTTATCTCTGAGTGTCAGGGATTTTTTCCCAGCAATGAGAGAAAAGTAACTAAGACGAATGATTAACCACAAACCATTTTAGCCAGCATCTGAGCACTGTATCGGTGTTGACCATCATCACAAGGTACAGAACAGATGCTGTCTGTCCTCCAGCAACATACAACCTAGGGAGAAAGCCAAGGACTTGTCCAGGGAACCCAGCCTGTGTCAGATTCTAGTAGGGGGTGTGACAGGAAGTGTGTGCCTACAGGGACCCAGGAGGAAAATTCACTGTATGCAGTTACCCTTCTTCCTTAGCCCGTAGATGTTCTTTTGTAACTGACAGCTTTCAAACAAAAAGACTTTCTCTGGTACCTAATTAAGACTGCTTTAACAAAACGAGAATTAGAAATGAATACAGTTGTTTTGGACCTACAGTGATAACCCAGTTTCTAGGACTCTTGGCTTCAAGTTTGCCACTCAGGAATTAACTTTGAAACATAAAGCCATTCTTTAAGCTAGCTCGGACAAATGTGGGATTTATTCATGTGACATGTCATTGATGTCTCAATACTTAGCAAATTTGCCATATTTGGTACTTAATGTGACTGTGGTCTAGGTGTCAGAAGACAAGCCCCTGGTATTTCTGTCTCCAGGCACTCTGCTCGCTGTTTACTTAGTGATCTTTAGTGGAAAAATCTTACAAATAAGATAAGATTGAAATAAAGTATCTGTGAGGCCAAGGCTGTGCTTTTCTACTAAAATACTATACAAGGGGCTCAACAAAAGCCTTGGACTCAGTGGATCTCAGCTGCAGTGTGTGTGTGTGTGTGTGTGTGTGTGTGTGTGTGTGTGTGTGTGTGTGTGTCTGTGTGTGTCTGTGTGTGTCTGTGTACCCATGTGTGCACAAAGATACACACTCTGTCCTGGAGTTCAGTTCCATTTGGTTGAGTGTCTCAGTGTTTCTCAATGATGCTTACAAATCCACCTGGGGAGCTTAAGACACAAAAGCAGAATGTAAGGTTGGAGGAGCCAGATCCCTACTCCTGGGTACGATGGTGGGCTTAGAACCCATTTTCACGGTGAGTTCATTTCTACCTGTTCAGAACCACTGCTGCACGCGATGTACAAGGGTGGCCCTTGCTGCTTATTTGGGATATTTAAGGAAAGAAGGAACATTTGTCTTTTCCTACGTGAAATGGTTCCTTATCTATAGATTATCTTTGAGAGACATTTTTGTAGCTGATTTCCACTCAGAAATAGATGTCACCAGCACAGGATGAGGGAAAGTTGGAAAGAATTATGAACTTCTTTTAAAATGAGAAAGTCAATGAAGGGAGGCAGCATAACCAGAAAAGGGGAAAATTAAAATCTGAAATAATTTATGGGCAAAACAGTTTTCCAGCTAAGAGTATATTAGCTGTGTATTCTAAACATCGGAGAGGAATGTTTGTAATCAGATCATGTTGTGATTGGGGGCAGCTCGTGGTCTCCCCACAGCCCTGGGCTTGGTTTCCCCCTCCTGCACATGGAGATGCAGAAGTATCCGGCGTGGCCTCTGCCATCACCTTGACCAGTTAGGGGAAGAAACAGGTGGAGAGACGGGTGGAACGTGGTTCCTCTTCTCACTTTGGGCCCCAACTCCACTCCAATCTCTTCCTCCGTCTCCTTTTCTGCAGAGGCTTGAGTGTGAGAGGTCAAGTCTCAGTGTCACGGGCCGTGGTGATTGGTGGCTGGCAGATGCACTGCCCTTCCCGGGGCCCCGCCGGCTACGGAGTGGGCCCTCAGTGTGGAACGCAGTGGGGAGGAGGGCAGGTGAAGCACCGCCTGGTGACAGCCTGCGGGGCTGCAGGCGCTCACTACAGGACTGGAAGGAGGAGGACGCCCGTGGGGAGTTAAGGGCGTGGCACAGACTGGTTGCTTGGGTGCGGAGAGTGAGGGACAAGGAGGCAGACAGGGCCGCACTGCAGTCTCTGGTTTGATCACCTTCATGGATGTTGGTTTAGGTGAGCAGAAGGGGGTCAGAGTGGGTGAAGGGACAACAGGCGTGGTGTGTGTGGTTGCAGCCACGCCGTGGGAAGAGCCTGGGATTGACTCGCCAAAGCATATGCTCCAGGTGTTTCCATGTGCGAAGGAGTGCTGGGGAAGGCCGGTGTCAGAGGGCCACTAGGCTGGGACTGTGTTGAGGACCTGAGAGCCTGTAGCTGCACGACTCGGCAGAGCAGCCGAGGATGACGGCAGAGGCAGAAGAACGTGGATGGCCTAAGAAGGGGCAAGAAAGAGAAGCAGCACCAGAGATCAGAGCAAGGGGCCGGGGAGGCGGCGGGGAGCCGAGGGCGTGCTCTCGCGGAGGGGCCAGCAGTGTGAGAAGTGCAGGAGCAGGGGAGGGGCGTCCTTGGTCTGGGGCCTTTGAGGTTACAGGGCCGTGCGCAAGGCCACAGAAAGGAGAGAGGGCACAAGCTGGCGGATAAGGAGTGGGAAGGCGTGGGATGCCAGGTGTGGGGACATTTGAGGAGCCCGACTGCGGTGCCAGAGAAGAGCATGTGTAGGAGCTGCTGAATAACCAATAACATCAGTGGTGTAGGAACGAACCACTGGGCACCATTGCTCCCGAGTTTCCAGCATTCTGACTCATGAGGAAACTCGAGCAGACGCGCATTTTTTAAAATCAGTAGCGTATCATTTAGCAATTTATAAAGAGTTACCAGTGTTTATTGAGAGGTTCCTACCTCCTAGGCGTTGTGCTTTGGCTTTGTGTTCATGAATGCATTTAATTTTCAGCAAGGGCTGAGTGCTTGCAGACGGCTTGGAACGTCTACTGCCTTCTCGGTGTGATGAAATGGCGAGTCACCTGGAGCGCACAGTCCTTCTCAACGCACTCAAGTGCCATTTCTATCCCTGTGTGCCCTGTGTGCTCTCTTCCTCCCTTACAAGCTCTGAGGAGCCTTGCCCACGCACATGAATGTCTCAAGCATGGATTTAGGAAGTGTCTCTGTGTTGAAAAGAGACCCCATGGTCCCCACGCTGCGCTGATGACAAGATGACCGCATTTACCTGCTTGTACAAGGCGGCACTTGTGTGGGGGAGACCCTTTCTTCGGCAGCCCACACTCGCTCCCTGGCTGCCCCTCTCCCAATCTGCTGGTCTTGGGCTTTACTCCTCCTCTGGCTTTCCTGGCTGTAAGATGTAGCCTGTGTGTTCTGGACAAGGAAGTCCCACTGGCTGGTATACCACTGTGATGTGCAGCTTGCTTCATCTGGAGCAATTGCTTAGTTCCAAAGCACAGACTGTGCGTCCTAGATCTTAGTTCCAGACCACAGACCTTGCCCCATATGTGAGGAGCCCCTCACAAGGGACCAAGAGGTGGAGGACAGGGAGCTGGGAATGGGCCGGGGAACTTACTTGCTTTCCCCTCTCCTCTGCTGAAGTTTTTTTTTTTAAAGTAAAAGAACAAAAACACTAACAAACATACACACAGTGGCACAAGAGCAGTACAAAAATGGAACTACAGGTGGCAGGGGATCGACAATGGTTGTTGTATTACACGTTGGTAGCTTCAAAGTGTATACTCAGGACAGTACAAATAGACATACAAGGTTGATCAAACAACTAATCACCGATTGTTTCCCACATCAATATGACATGAGACAACAGTGCAACCCTGTCAGCCATCCCGCACATACATACATACCTACTCAGCTATCCCCCTCTTCCTCCTCTCCTTCCCTTCATCCCGATTGCTCTCTACCCTTGAGGAGTCTCCCTTCATACCTCCCGATCTATATTCTCGCCTCCAGGTTCCTACACTAACGATACTATGCGCTGTTTACACATGCACATCTGGTTTACCTCACTTATGAGTATGGTCTCTAATTGTGACCATTGGCCTATAAAAGCCCCTAGATTGTCTTTCTTTACAGCTGAATAATATTCCATTGTGTAAAAATGCCACAGTTTTTTAATCCAGTCCGCTGTGGATGGACATTTGGGTTGTTTCCGTGATTTAGCTATTACAAATTGCGCTGCTATAAACATGGGTGCACATATATCACAGTGATACGCTGTTTTCAAATCTTCTGCGAAAATCCCCAGAAGGGGGACAGCTGGGTTGAGTGGGACCTCCAGACCTAGTTTGCTGAGGAATCTCCAGACCGATCGCCACAGTGGCTGCACCAGTCTGCATTCCCACCAGCTCTGCTGAAGTTTGACATTGCCGTCAAACGTAAACAGCGATCCACTGCAGTGTGGTAGAGTCTGTGACTTCGCCATCTCCCCATTATCCTGAAGTCATCACGGCCGATTTAACAGGTTGCTTTCCCCTGTTGCTGTTTGCAGTATGGTAGGGTCTTCCCATAATCTGTTAAGGAAGAAATCTGTTCATATTTCTGCCATCTTGAGCACCTTACTCAGTGTAGTTAGCTTCATCGCAGTCCTTCGCCCCGAAGGCGTTACTCTGAGAAGAGTTGTTCGGGGAAGAGCAGAGAAAGAGCCTAGGCATCTGCTGCCCATCAGTCCTATAACATGAACATGTTTTTAATCCGTTACAAGATTTTATATATAATTAGGGGTACAGGTCTTCAAAGCAAAATAGAAACTCTTATGGTCCTGTTGTTGCCCCTCTCAGTTATAACCACACAACCCGTGGAGACCAGGTGCCCCCCACCTTCATCTCCTCACCATCAGTCCCTCATTATCTCCCATCTCAGAGCAGATCTGGGGGGCACCTCTGGAGCTATAGGTTCTCCCTGTGCTCTGACCTGATCACAAGGCTCTGTTCCCAGGCCCATTGCTGCTCTGTGGACCCCCAGCCACTTCGGATCTTTGTGATCCCCCAGTCCAGCTCCCCACAGGTCCACTCCACCCAGCTCAGCATGTCAGCAGCCTGTGTGGCCGGCAGTGAGAAATGTTGCCGCCGCTCCCTTTCTGTCCATGCGCACGCGTGGCCCCCAGATGGCCCAAAGGCAGAGTGGGCAGGGGAGTCCCTCGTGGGTGTCTTCCTCTTTAGAAGCTAGTACCTGTGAAGAGATGTCCTGTTAGTTCACTGGACAGTTGCCAGTTGGATCTGGGACTTGAGAATTAGACACTTTGAGGCAAGCCGTATGGAAGGTTTTACCCTGAAGTTCACGGCCCCCCGCAACCCTCACTGGAACGTGTTTCTGTGTCTAACTCAGAAGAGGCTCTGCAGTTTAAGCAGAGATCCTAAGATCTTCCCTGCCTCCCGCCTGAGCGGTTGAAAAGCAGGGTTTGCTTACGCTTTCCAGGCAGGACACTTGCCAGTCACACAGGTGGCACAGACAGAGCAGCTGAGTAGATGCAGGGGTTCAGAGCTGGAGCGTCCACTGAGATATCCAGGTTTAAGAATAGCGGCCTGTGCCAGTTACTTTTCTCATTGCTGAAACAAAATACCCAACACACAAAGTTACAGCAGGAAAGGTTTACTTAGCCTACAGTTTGTAGAGGTTTCAGTCTGTAATCGGCTGGCTCTAAGGCAGGGTGCCGTGGCAGGGCAGAAACAGTCCATGGCAGGCAGAAGACAGCAAAAGCAAGCAAGGGAGAGACAAGCCTCTTCCTCCCCCTTATATTGTATCCAGTGTACCAGGATTAGGGCAGTGCCAAGCCAATCAGTGAGCTGACTCAGTAATCACCCACCTTAATCCCAGTGTTACACACTCTGGATTCAGCCACCCCTGAGAAAGCCCCAGCTACAACCACATGAGGCTTTGTAGAGACATCCAGACACAAGCCGTAACAGTGCCTTTAAGAGTGGTGCTTCTGAGCTGCGAGTGTTGGTGTGTGGCTATATGCCCAGCACTCTGGGAGGCTGAGACAGAAGGATTGCAAGTTGGAACCCAGCCAAGAGAGAGACAGAGACCAAGAAAGATGGAGACAGACGGAGAGACAGAGATATACAGAGAGGGAGAGAGAGACAGAGACAGAGAGAGAGCCTGTCACAAAATAAAAAATAACAGCCAGACATGCAGTTTAGTCAGTGGCTGAAAATAAGTCACAGTGGTTCTGTGCACAGAAAGGGAAACTGAGGAAGAAAAGATTATTTGGTTCAGAAAAAAATACTGCTTTAGAAAGGAAACCAGAACTGGGGAAAGCCTGATGGTCTGTTTTTCCCCGAAGCCTGGTCCTACGGGCTTCTCACAGCCTCCCCAAAGTACAGTCCACTCTTTCCACTCTCATGACTCTTGCTTTCACTTTCATTGAAAAGAAAAATGATTCGCAATGAAAATGATGTTGTTGCACAGTGTACATACTCTATATTAAATTCATAAGTAATGTGAACCACTTCATAAATTATTTAGCTTGAAGTTCATTTTGTATAGAAAATTACATCTTTGAAAAGATATGACAGGGTTAAAATGAATCAAGTTTATCGTAAAGCTGTTCTAGGCATAGTAATTTAATCTGTGTCATTTTATCAAACAAGAAGAATTTTCAGTGTTTTGAATACTCATCACTCAAGGACTGAGCAGCTGGAGCTCCTGAGAGGTGGTGCTGCCTCTCCGGTTTGGCCTTCAGATGTGAGCCATGTGCCTTCGTGTGCATGCTGGCCTTGACAGTGACCCTCGTGTGCCATGCCGGACCTGGTGTGGGCTGGCAGAGGTGTGGTGCGAAGGACGATCCTGGGTCCCTGTCCCGGTGCCGAGGGTGGCCAGTCACAGTCTCATCCCCAGCATGTGTTTCGCACAGCAGACATCAGCAGGTGGCCTTCAATAGCACTTCCTGTTCTAGGATGGTCATTTCCTGTATTATCACAGTCTGGCGAGTACAGTGAGGAAAACGTGAAAACCTTCGGCATAGAGCAATTTTTGGTTAGTGCCGTGTCTCGCCTGCACTGTCCGCACAGTGAGTTCTGGACTCTTGCCTGGCCTACCCCGTTGCCCCGAGCTCCAGCCCAGCCTGGACCTGCCTTTTACCCAGCTGCCCGTGTCTGTGCGGCGGTCAGAGCCGCCCTCTGCATAGGCTTCTAGGGAGCGGTCCTGCCCTCGCACCCCTACCCGGCGCCATGCCTGGCCCTGGGTCCGGGTGTGTGTGGGGGGGTGAACGGAGCCGCTCCTCATACTGGGAGGCGCCGAGGTGCCTGTGCCCCAACGGGAAACAGCTGAGAGAAGGGGACAGAAAATTCCCTGGGCAAGGGTTGGGCTTTAGCAAACTGCGAAAATTGCTCCGCGTGGTGCCACCCCCTTGACAGCGTAACACTGGTGAGTTAACATACTGGGAAGGTGCTGTTTGCAGTGTACATTTGTGCTTTCCAGATGTACAGTCACACACAGCAAGCAGAGGAGGCTGTCCCGGTCCTCTGAACAGAAAGACAAGGGCAAGCACTGTTCGCCCTTAACCGCTCCCCTTACCTGTCTCCCCAGCCTGTACTGTCTGGGGAGCTCCTCTCTTTCAGACTCTGCTTTGGCAGTACTGGGGGTGCTTCAGGGGCTGAACCCGCAGCTGCTGCCCCCCCCCACGTCTCAGTGTCTCGGGTCTCCTGTGTCTGTGGACGGATTTCCTCTCCATCCGTGTGCCTTAAAGGTGTCTTGGCAGTGTTGCTCCTTAAAGCTCCAAGTAGAAATGACTTTGTTCCGTGGTGCTGTGTTAAATTGGCTGCTTAATTCTGGTGTTATTTACCCTGTAATTCATTAGCTTCACCCCACCATTGGCAGCTGACAGGCTGTAATTTCACGCCTTGCAGTAAAAGATGTCTCATAATCTGCTTCATTTAGCAGCAAGAGAATTTAATGAAATTAACTGCAGTCCTAATTATGCCAGTGAATACTAAAGACTGCCATCAAGTTTTCA
The DNA here is from genome assembly GCA_004027595.1 of Dinomys branickii. Taxonomy (NCBI): domain Eukaryota; kingdom Metazoa; phylum Chordata; class Mammalia; order Rodentia; family Dinomyidae; genus Dinomys; species Dinomys branickii. The sequence continues at coordinate 36,631 of PVLD010006487.1, read as the reverse complement.
AAGAAAAGGACGAGGTCCACCTCATGAAGGATTCGGACTATAATTTCCTGGGAAAAGCCGCAAGCATCTTCCTCCTCCTACTGGCAATGAGGGCGGATGACACCCGCACACAGCGGTGGTTACCTGGCTTGTTTCTCAAAGTCTTTCCGAGCAATCATAGTTTCAAACTAAAATCAAATTTGATTGTCCTATTAGAATGGCACTGCCCCTATGTCAAGATCAATATGACCTTTGTACTCAGTGCTCTTTACACTCTGGTGGCCCATGGTGTAGGTTTGCACCAGCTCTCAGCTGAGCTGTGTGTGGCCCTGGGAGGTTTTCCAGGGAAGCAGAAGCCTGGTCTTCCTCCGCCTGTGCTCAAAGCTTGGCCTCGGTGGCTGTCACCTGCGCTTACTGTGGAGGTGCTAACACTGTGAGAATTAGCTTAGCCGTAGGTCATTGGCCGGCAGGCAGGGGGTCCATTTTGCCAGCCCTGCTCCAGCCCCACAACCACTAGGCCAAGCCACCTGTCCCCACACATCTGTGCTGCACCTGTGTCCGGCACCCAGCACACACACCCTCTTCCTTATCCCTCTCCATACCGCCCTTCCCAGGCCCAGGCCTTCTGTCCTCGGCATGCACCTGGCCCTTGCACGGGCTGCCATGGTGCACGGTGCATGGGGGTGACAGTGGTGTGTGGAAGGCAGGTTGCCGTACAGGGTCCAAGGCATGGAGACTCGGGAGGGACAATGTGTGTTCTCACCCTGTACAGGGAAGCCACTGACACCTCTCAGTGGGAAGTAGTCTCTGATGTCAGTATGATAGAAATGTCAAGAACCACAAGTTAGGAACTGCTTCCTCGCTTCCTAATCCCACCTTACAAATGAATGGCTTCTCTAAAGTCCTAAAAATAGTCACCTCATGGAGACCATGCCTGACCTGGTTTCCCTGGGCCCCAGCACCTGTGTGTTGCAGGCTTCATGTAGAATGTGAGCTTCCCAGGTTAGCTTGCACGCACTGGCCAGGAGGTCATTCTGAGCACCTCAGGCTTGGAAGGCCACTTCAATGCGAGACTGCTGGAGGCTGAGGCTTTGGAAAGAAGCCTCTGGGTGGATGGTAGCAGCTGCTCTCCATCCTCACAGTAATAGATGGTTAGCAAGAAGCGTATGCTCCTGGTCACCCTTCTTCTTCCTGCTGTTCTCTGTGATGGGGATGATGGCCTCCCGCACATTAAAGTTGTAAAACTGGGGTACTCCATGACCCAGCCCATAGCCCGCTCCTATGAGTCCATTCTGGGGCGTGATGGATTTCCAAGTATGAGCCCATTTGGTGGTATGGTTGCTATGGCCGGTGGTTAACTGGCCCGTGCCGGAGTTTCAGCTGTGCATCAGCAGTGCTGGACCCTGCTCAGGGTCTTCCTTCTGCACACAGCCACCCTGTGGGACCTGGGGTGCTGACCGTTGGCCCTGGGCTTCCCGGGGTGTCCTGTGCACCCACCCCACGGGAAGATACTGGGCCCAGCTACATCTTTCTGGACACACCAGCCACTAGGGCCTCTGGGCTGGCACTGGTGGCCCTCAGAAGCCCCTAGCTGGGTTGTCAGTGAGGCTCTGGACTGTGAATGTCCTCCTGCCTGCGGCAGAAGGGCGTGGCCTGGGAGACCCAACAGAGGACGCAGTTTGCCTTCCCTGTGCGGGGCGAAGGTATTGGGAACACTGGAAGCAGCTCCCCACCTCCCACGCTTGGATGTCCCCATCGCAGTCCCCTTGCCCCCAGCTTTATCCCTCCACCGGCGCACTAGGAGGGGCTGCACTTCTCGCAGATGTGGTAAGGGGAGGGGTGCTGGACGTTCTTGCAGTCACCGTGCCACCTCTCGATCCCTTGCCACCTTGGGCATTTGCAGGCAGAGCCATGGTCCTTGCAGCAGTACGTGCATGGGTCCTCTCCACCCTTGTGGCTCCAAACCCGGAAGGTCAGCCCTGTTGCCACCACCTGGGGCACAAGACCAGGAAACCACCCAGAAACCTGAGGGCCAGGAGCCTGTGAGCAGAGCGAAGAAGGGGATGGGGAGGCTTCTCCTGAGCGCCCGCCATAAAAATAATTGAGCTGACATTAAATCTGGGGGTCCAGGAAGCCTCCTGTTAGGAAGAGAAATAAACCTGAGTGTTTTGATACACAACCCGCACATCTCATCTGCAGTACGCCAGGGGTAATTTTGGCGACAAGCAGTAAGGAAACCTGAAGTATTTCTCTCCCAGACCCTCCCAGCTTATTAAAAGAACTTATAGACATGAAAATACATTAAAGTGGGCAAAGCGGAGAGAGGGTGAGAGAGATTAACAACCTCCACTGAATAGAGGCTATTGATGAAACGGGCCTGTGGCTGCCGCCGCCTCGGAAACCAGGTGCTGGGAACTGATGAGGGCGGTCAAGCCGTCCCGAATTTAGGGGGGTGGGACTGGTATTTAGAGATAAAGTATGCCGGAGTGCTGGGCTCTTCCCTTTCCCTGGCAGGAAGAGGAGACGCGGTTCTGTAGCTCATCACCCAGTCTCAGCACCCAGATTAACAAAGAAATGCAGAGTCCGGTCCAAGCAGCAGCAAGGGGCCCGCTGTGGCTGCAGTGCCTGTTGTCTCCAGTCTGGGCTTTCTTTTGAATGCCAAGGCCCTGCATGGGAGCAGGGAGACCTTCCCTGGCGTGCAGCAGAGGGGCCAGAGGTGGGGAGTGGGAACCACAGAAGTGGGCGTCTTTTCACGAGCCCGACAGGTGTGGGTGCCTCGGAAGTCTCGGAAATAGGGTGTCGGTGAGTATAAACCGAAGCCAGCCCGCTGTATGTGTATGTGCGAGGGAAAGTTGCCGTCAGTCAAGTTTTATCTCTTAATGAATAGAGACTGCTGAAGTAAGGGTTAGGTAATTGAGTTTATAATTAATTAGCCATAACCCTCATCAGATAAAGCAGTTGTGGAGAATTTTTTTTTTATCTCCTTTCTTTCCCCGGGGTCTGCCCTTCTTTGTCCTTGTGCTGACAGCCAGCACTTATCTCCGGCCGCCTGAGCCCGTGCCAGTCAGCCCTCCCCCTGGCCGGGCCGAGGGGTGGTCAGCCGAGCCCCGCATTGTGCCGGGAGGCCCACAATCAGCCCAGCTGTCCAGGCCATGATGAATTAGTGGTGGGAGTCAACGCAGAGGTGAACTGCAGATTGGCGGCGATAGCTCGGCCAAGCCAAGCCGTTTGTCCTGACTTGAGCGCATCTCTGATAGACCTTTGACACCTCCCAACAAAGAGGTTAAGGAGCCAGAGAGATGGAGCGCTCCTGCAGAAACTTGGGCAACTTACAAAGGACCCCTTAATTTCTATAGTGGGCAATTCACCCAACAAAGGAACAAATCAATGAGAGTTTACACTTTTTCTTTGAGGAACCTTTAAAAAAAAATCTCATTTATGGGAGCTTTGCGTGTTTGGGGGACACACGGCAGTGAAATGTGAGGATGATGTGGAAAAGCAAAGATTATTTGAGATGCATCTTCACTGTGTTGCACAGATGAAATGACAAAAACAGCCCCCCACCCTCTCCCCTTGCAAGATCTGAAACTCAGTTTAGGCAGGTTAAATGAGGAGGGGTTTGTGGGAGAATGGTTCTATGTGGCTTTCTGACTGTGTCTGATACTGAGTCGGCGCAGCCCCAGCCTTGTAATGTCAAGTTCCGGGTGATTCTCCTTGTTCCTTTCTAATTAGCCCCTAGGCAGGTACAGATAAATCCCTCAGTTCCCCGGGGAGCGGTAGCCAGGGGGCGGAGCCTTTCCTCCCGTCTCCGCAGTTATTGTGTTTTTACATCGCTCCCCTGGAAGTCTCGACTTCTTTGTTAGCAAGACTAGGTGTCACTTTGCAAGACCGGATGGTCATGATTAGGGGACCCAAAAGCCAGGATATTTTATCAGATGAATAATGATTTTGAATGCCAATGAAAATTTAAGACCGAATATATTCTTCAACCTCTTGGAGTAAGGAAGTACGGCAGGCGCATTTGTTCACAGGTGCTGAACGTGTGGAGTGAATGAGCTGTCTCTCGAAGGGAGTGAGATGCGTGGCCAGCAAACAGACTGGTGCGGGGTGAAGGGAGAAAGACCCTTGTCAGTTGTTCCAGTCTGGGCTGGGAGGCGGTGCAGGCTCTGCTGGGGGCTCACTTGGGAAGCGCTACTGTTAGCAGAACGCTCTGGTACTTGCGGACTTCCCCAGTCAGCTTCCCCTAAGAAGTGCAGGCTGCCATAATTGAGTTGTACCTAAATACCTAATGACTCCAGGCTTCTAATGAAGCAAGTAGCAGGAAATGCTTGCGTTCTGGGCCTTCTCTGCACCGAGGGAGAGGAGTGAGATGTGTGGGCTTAGGGAACCATTGAGCCCTGGCTGGAGTCCAAGTGGCTGGTGTTGAGACATCGCTCTGCCCGCCCAGCCTTCCCCTGCCTTCCAGGGTTGCTGGGGTTGCCTCCCGCAGACCCAGTTTGAAAACCAATGATCAAGCTTTGTCAGCTCCTGTCACAGCTAAAAACAACTTTGGCCCAGTTCCCCATTTAGGGCCACACAGAAAACAGCAGGGAGGAGACAGGAGACTGGGATCCTCCCCACTTCTGGCTGAGGCCAGCCTGCACCCGCAGGGCCTGGTGCCAGCTCTCCCTTAGGTGGGAGCCCCTCCTCCATTCCCAGCCCAGCTGAGGGGCAGGTGGGACGACTGAGGAGCGACTGAGGAGCGCTGTTCTGGCAACCTGACACCAGCCAACTCTGACTGGGCCTTACCAGGGCCAAGAGACAGACATGGAGGAGAAGCAGCCTTGAACCCAGGCCGGCCTGGCAGCCCCTCCACCAATGAACTGTGACCTTCGGGAACTCTCACGAACCCTACATGTGTGTCCTATGTCAGTGGAGCTCTGGGTTGGCTGTCATTGTTGGGATAATGGTAGTTTTGTGGGAGGTTCTCAAAAGCACCTGAGTTCTCCCTCACTTTCCTTAACATTGTATTCTTCACATCAGAGCAAATTATAGGAAACGGGCCCTTACCCATCTTTACGTCAACAGCCAGTATTCCGTAAAATACCCTCAAAGTTCATATTCCCACCCACTCCCGTGCCCAGGATGTCCGGCCGACTCCTCCTGGGGACCACAGTGGCAGCAGGATGCAGCCAAGGACCATTGGGTTCACTTCTTACATTTGTTACCCCTGAGACTTTGGCATCAGTCACTGTGAACCAGGAAGGAAGGAGTGATGGATCCTAAATTTGTGAAGGAAAAGAAAAATAGGCAAAGGGTACAGGAAAAAAAGGTGAAATAAATGTCATCTGTGACTTTTGACTCGTTAGAGTTTGATCAGTCCCCAAGGAGAACCCCGATGCTGCTGACAGCCCTGGCTGTCCCTTGGGTGGCTAAGGCCACGAGACAGTGAGGTCCTCTCAGTGTGGTAGGTAGCCGAAGTCCCTCTGGAAAGTAGTTCCTCCAGTCCCAGGGGATGTGAGTAGTGTAATAGGCATTTCAAAATCAATCACCAACACATTTATTCAAAATTAAACATCAGCTGAAATTTTAATTTCCTTTTGCAGTAGTATTAGCTAAATATTGTGAAATTTTTTAGACATACAGTAGTTATTAAATCAGAGATTCCTTATAGGAAGCCAGCCTACTAGGAATGCCTAACTGGAGGGGCTGAATGGAGATTAAAGACCAGACGCAGAGGTAATTTTGAGAGAGGAGTGGGGGGCTCTCAGCTCTAGTGGGCAAAGAGCACTGAGCCTTTGGGTCACCTTGCTTTTATTTTCTTAGACACGGGAGAGAGCAGTTCGAGTAGTGCAGGATTCATCTGCCCCTTGTTATCTGTAGCTCTGACCAGGTAAACAACGGATCTCAGCAGCGGTGCCTTCCCTGGAATCCCAGTGCCAGCACACAGGCTTGTCTGCCAAAGGGGAGCAGCTTGCCATTCTCTCCTTCGCGTCCCAGGGAAGGTCAGTTAGGGCTCGGTCCTCATTAGCTACTGTCCTGCAGTTTGACATTTTTCAAACCCAGTTCTAGAAATGTTTTTCTTGGACTGTGTTGCTGGAGTCCTGAAGGGTGTGCTGTGTAAGTGAGCACGAGCAATCCCTGGTGGAGAGTGGGGTGTCAGCCCTCCTTCCCTTGGAATTCACTGCCCTGAGCTCTGGTGTTTGTGCTGTGAGCGCACGTTCCCTTGCATCACACTCTTTCCAGCCATGGTGCTGCCAGGCCCAGAACCTGAGCGTCTGCGTATAACTCAAGGCAGAGGACAGCTGCTGGAGTCGGAGCCAGTGGGGAGGAAGAGTCCTTGCTCTTCAAGCCTTAGTGCAAAGGGCTTCTTTACCCATTAGGGTCACAGAGGCTGCTCAGTGCTCTGAGGGTCAGCCTTGGCTCAAATGTACCAAGAGTATTTTTTCAAATTTCATCTTAATTTGGCATTAATGAGGCTGTAACTCTTCCTCCTCCATTTGTTCTGATAACCTATGGTCCAGTCAGAATTTGGCAGCACCTCACATGGTGCCTGTGAGGAGAGAATTCTCTGGCTCATGGGAGCCGGAGTGGCCCAAACAACAGCACTGGGAGGACCTCTTGGTTCTGATCTCTTTGGGCTGGGCCACCATCTGGACCCGCACATGCTCATGGCCAAAGCACTTCAACTTGGTCACTCGAAGTTTGAGGCCTTCTACATCCAAGCCAGGAGTGGACCCAAAGCTGAGTCCTCAGAATGGTTCCAGTTTGTCGAGAGCAGCACCCTGTGGGCCACCTGCCTGTGCCACAGTGAAGCAGTTCCTGTGCCTGGGGACACAGTGGGTCCCTTGCCTTGGCCCAGCCACATACCACCTGGAGTTCACAGCTGAGGTGGGAAAGAACCAGCATTCTGTCCAAAGTCGAGGTCACCTGCAGGACAGCCACCATTGAAACATCCTACCCAGAGTGCCTATTAAATGTCACAACATAAGACCATGTGGCCTCTCTGTGCTAAGACCTGGAGACCTGCAGGGCGCACTCACACAGCCTCTGCCGAGAGCTCAGCCATCTGAGGACACCGGGTCCCTGTCGTGTGAGCAGAGTGAGGACAGTGCCTGTGGGGGCCCCACGGAGGGAAGTAGAGAGGCACATGACCAGTGTGCTCTTGGAGCCCCCTGCCAGGGGGGAGTAGCAGCTCATGGACTCTCCCTGGGGTCTTGTGGGCCATCCTCCTTGGCCGTCCGAGGCACTGTCACGTGCATCGTGGAGGGCTGCTTCACACTTCGCTGTAGCTCTTCCCAAACAGACACTGCAGAAGTTGAGGCCCACACAATGTGGGCACATTACCCACCACTCATACTGCATCTGTTTCTGCACATGCACTGCACCTGCATGGGACACAACAGAGCGCCTGCTAGGCCTGCGCCCCTGCTGTGGATAGGGACGAGCATGTACAGTGGTCCTCGGGAATCGATATGTATGAAGACCAGTATTCCAGTGCACTTGAAGAATCCCAGGCCTTTGGCACAGGGCCATGGGTTTTGCTGGGCTGTCTGAGTATATCAGGTGCCTATAGCTACAGCGCTGCTAGGGGCCTCGGGGAATCTTCATCATTCTGCCATCAGACTGGACCGTTTACAAGACGCCGTGACCACACAGCATTGAATTTAGTATCAGTCCTTTGCAAAATATTCCAGGCTATACAGCCATGTTTCTACCAGCAGCTATACTACAGAAGCGGAGGTTCAGTGGGACATATAACTGTGATTCAATAAATTTTTTAGTTGATAAGCAGATTAGTGTTCATTCATCACTTTCTATAGGGTTTTGGAGTAGCATTAGTTAAAAAATGTAAAAATAATATAGAGTGTGATAGCACATTTTATAGAAATATATTTTTCAAACTTTTTAGTCCTGAAATTATGAAGGGCTTATCAATAATTAAAAACATTTTTCCTTATAAAAGTTAAGATGTGTTTTGTTCTGTTTGAGACAGGGCCTCACTTTATAGTTCAGGCTGGCATTGAACTGACTGTGTGACCCAGCAAGGCTTAAACTCATGGCAGTCCTCCTGCCTCAGCCTCCTGTGTGCTAGGATTACAGGTGTGTACCACCATGCCCATTTTAGGCTTATCATTTTTAAAGTAATATATCGAGCTTTTAATTTGGGAAGTTGATATGCAGAACATATATATATACATACATACATACATATATAATCCTACCTGAATTTAAAATGCAGTAGTTGCTGGGCATTTTGGAATCCCAGCACTCAGAAGGCTGAGGCAGGATTGTTGTAATTGAGACCAGCCTGGGCTACAATGAGCTCAAGGCCAGCCTGAACTGCATAGCAAGACCTTGTCTCAAGAAGACAAAAATAAAATGAAATGCAGTAGTAGCTTAGGGAGGAGTTCTGTTTTGTTTATTGTGCTGAGGATTGAACTCAAGACCTGACACATGCTAGGCCAACATTCTACTACTGGGCTACATCCCTAGCCCCGGGAAATTATTTTAAAACTATAAAATTCAGGTTGCGATTCTGTTCAGTGGTTACCATGACTTTTATCATGCAGGGATGATAAAAAATAACGAATGTGGATTAGACGCCGCTGAGTTCTGTTCCATCTGCACGATGGTAGTCACTGCATGACGTGTGCTTCCTCTTTGTCACTAGGTGTAATGGATCCATCTCACTTGAAGGGTCTGCGGGACCCGGAAGGTGGCTTCCCCTGTGCCGATGAAATTGATGGGCTGATGAGCTGGGAGAGACTTACTCATATTTTAATGCCAACAGTCCCAGGGCTCCCACCTAGCAGACAGGGGCATCAAAGTTGGTGGTAGCAAGGAGTATTTGCTGCCATAATTGACAAATAATACCCCTCATAAATACTGCCAGTCTTTTCAATTAGTTTTCATCTAAAATTCGGGCTACAAAATGATGGCCTGTCAGCTGACAATGAATGGCAAAAATTAATAAATTGTCTTCTAAATAGAATGGACACTTAAGAAAAATTGGGCAGCCAATTTAGCACAGCGTGAAGCAAGGGGAACCTTTTGTACTGGTGCCGGGCACTAATGTTGTCTCGATCTTTATTAATGGTGTTCAGCGGCGGCTGACAGTCTTGTTGCCACTGGCAACTTTCTTCATTAAAATTAAAGCCAACATCAAATCCCATTAGCCATACTCTGGGCACCTTGCATTTTTTTATACATATTGTTTCTTTTATTAACTCCCTGTCTACCCATAAGTTGTTTTGTAAAGTGGAAAGGGGCCGGGAGGCACCAGGACCATTGCTAGGACCAGTGGACTGTTCTCTGAGGTCAGGGGCAGGGGCTATTCTGAGTTCTAAAATCTGCAGCCCTGTGTTCTTCCTCACCTCAGAAGGGGAGCAGTGTCTGAGATCTGTGTCCTCTCTCAGGACTGCCAGGCTGCAGACGAGAGCGTCTCATTGCCGTCAGGCCTTCTGGATTCTTATGCTTCCCGTATGGTGTCTTTAGCTGTCCTGCCCCCTTCTCCAGGGTTATCCCTGTAGCCAGCTGCGCCTTCTTCCCGCAGTAGTCACTTTTTTTCCCCAAGGCATTACTTTCATCTGTAGAACAAACTTCAACCTTTGAAGGGGGAAAAAATCAAATCGCGCTGTGCTGCTGCGTAAGTTCTGAACTGTTGTGTGCGAGCTGTCACTGCCCCTCGCAGCACCAAGAGCCAGCAGTTCAAGAGACAAATGCCACGGCACTCGGTCTGCGGCCAGCAGAGCTCATGCGGGGCTCAGGACACCCCATAAGGGCACCAGGCTGGGTGCCAGTTCTGCATGCTCTGGTCCTCCAGCATCCGGTCTCTTCCTCCTCCTGACAACTTGTGTTTTTAAACCTTGATACTCATCAAAACAATAAAAAGCTAAGTGTCAGGCACCAAAATAAAAAGCGTTATGCCAGACGGCATACACTCAGAAATTTAAATTTCAGCTTAATCCCTGAGCACCCTGGTAATCACGGCAAAAAGGAGAATACAGCATGACCTCTGCCCAAAGTTATCCCCTTGGTACTTGCTCCCCCAGAGGGCTTGAAACCATGGTATATGAACACTTTCTTGTCCGTGTTTCAGTTTTCCCCCAAGGAGGTGACTCATAGACTCAGTGTGCAGGAGTGGCCTTTTCCTAATTGCCTGTGTTTCTGGTCAGCACCATTTCTCTATGCCTGCTTTCACGTGACAGATAAATACTTTACTAGTACTGTCTGGGACACACGCAGGGCTAAGTAAAGGGGAATCCACCAAGTAAAATATCCTTCCACCCATCTGCTTCTTAATTTGGGGATCTTTTTTTAATATAACAAGTGCCTGGGATTTCAGACAGTTCCTTGTTACAGGTTGTACAGTTCGTCTTGGAGGGGGTCGAGTTGGGTTGGGTCGGATTGGTTTGGTTTTGCTTTGCAGAGAACTTGTGGTAATGTAGGTGCTAGTGTTTCTTCTAGTAAATATTTTTAACATTTTAATAGTGAAATGAAATCAATTCTGTAAGTACAGGAAAACTCATCCAGCCATCCTTCTCAATAATGTTAAGTGAGTGCAGAACAACACACCCAATGCTGGATTGATTCGTAGTATATAAAGAGTATTTTGCCAGGCATGATGGCTCACACCTATAATCCCAGCACTCAGGAGGCTGAGGCAGGGAGGATCATTGCGAGTTCAAGACCAGCTTGGGCTACAAAGTGAGCTCAAGGCCAGCCTGAACTGCATAGCAAGACCCTGTCTCAAAAAGACAAATTAAATAAATAAATAAATAAATAAATAGTATTTCCAAAGAACACAGTGTGCTAAAGTGTTGATGTGATTATTTAACAAGGTTGACAGCCCACATGGCAGGTGTGTCCAGTCCCTGACCTGGGGTACAATGTGGATCCTGCACAGGTCTCCCTCTGCCTCCTCTGAGTATCTGAGCCAGGCAAGGGGGCCATTGTTACTTGATGAACCCACTAATATGTTACAGCAAATGGGGCGTGAAATGCAATACTTTATATATATAGAGTATGAGCTAAGTGGTTCTTACCCTGAAACAACAAGGCCATTTTTAACTTGCTGACACAATATTTGCAGTGTTTCATCCTAAAATTGTCCTGATTAACAGTCAACTTCTGTGGAGGGACCCTTTGGTGTTTTTCATGTGCTGAGTCAGAGGGTTTGTCAAATGTCACCTCACCCCCTTCTGTAAGTGGACATTGGCATTTGAGGCCTTTGGTGTGCGGTCCGATACCAGGGTCCATTTCCAGATGTACGGTCTGGGCCGCAGCTGGGAACCTGATGCAGTCTTGAGACATGCGAGCTGTGGCAGGCTCCACTGCAGTTCACGCCATGCGAAGAACCTCGTCTTGTGTGGTCCCCATGGCATTCACTCTTAGGGCCTCCGCCCTGGAGCACAAAAGGCTTTCACAGGGGACTTGCGGCAGAAACGAAGCAACCTGGCTGGCCTGTGTGGCCCGTCCCCATCTGCTGTGCCTGCTGCCTCTTTCGAGCAGGGCAGCTTCCACCTATGCTTGTCTTCCCTTACTGGAGCTCCAGATACTTAGGCACTTGAACTGACCCCTTATCTGCAATATAAACCCACTCATGTGCCTGCAGCGCAGCTGGGGCACAGCAAGATCCCTGGTTCCTGCTCCTCCCAAGTGACTGGATGTAGGGAGGACCCTGCGTGCACTTACACCCTTTCTGTTGCAGTTTGTAGCAGCCTGGCATTTCCTGGTTTAGACATTGGGGCCCATTGAAAGAGGCCTCAGACATTTTAGAAAGTACCGTGCAGGAAGACGGGAACTGTGGAGGTCCCTGCCCCATAACTGAGAGTCTCCGCATCTCCGACAGAGACCAACAGCCTGAGTGCTCTCAGCCTGGACTGCCCAGTGGCGTCACACAGTGGGGGCAAACCTATGGCTCACGCCGCACAGCAGGCTGCTGCTGTTGAAAGCTGGTGTAGCACCTGGCAGGTGCCCTTGTCAGAGGGAAAGCATGAGCAGCTCAGAAGCTCCCCTTGGCCTTCGTGGATGGCTCTGCATACGTGGCCTGGGAGCGTGACACTGCTCTGATTCATTGTTTTCCAGAAACCTGATACCCATTTGTCTCTGTCCTTCTGATCAGTTCATGATCAACAATCCTCAGATTTCCAAGAGATTCTGGGAATATTTCTGGAGAGCAGGGCTTAGTGGCCGTAGGGCCAGCAGCAGGTCCATCCGTGGGCCAATCCCAGCACACAGCAGGGCTGCCTGCTGTCAGTGGGGGGGAGGAGGAGACCCCATGGCCCAGAAGTACCCTAAGCCCTTGCCAGCCAGCTCTGGTTAAAGCTCACATATGGAGCGGTTGGGCTACATAGACCTTTTCTTTTGTGAACCTGAGGAAAGCAAGGACCTTCCTTCCTGGCCCTCTCTGTGAGAACCCCGGCCGGATGTGAGCTGCCTTCACCGGGGTGTGTGTGCTCCTTGCTTGTGTACAGACGACAGATCCCTGCGTTGCAGGTTCTTGGTGAGCACTTATGCGTGCTTGTGAATTTGTTAATCAGCTTTGCCGTGTAGCGCAGGGCAGGTATGTGGGCGCCTGCTGGATGGATGGGGAGCCCACCGACTGTGTGGCCGCAGCTCTCCTACTCACTGGCCCTGCTACTCTACTGGCTTCTTTGATAAGGGATCTCATCAGTTATTCATTGAGTACTTGCTGCACTGCTTTCTTTTTGGTTTGGTTTGGGGTTTTTTTTTGGACTTAAACTCACTAGTAGCCCAGGCCTCAAATTAGAGGCAATCCTCCTGCCTCAGGCCTGGGGTCACAGCCTGCGCCACCATTTCCAGTTTGTATCTCCTGCGCCACCATTTCCAGCTTGTATCTTTGTCAATTGGCAGGTTATGGGTATGCAGAATGAGCAGCATGGGAAGGTCCCTCCCCTCACGTTTCTGTGGGCTTGCAACTGAGAAGCTGAGGCCAGGGCCCATCATGGTTTGGGCAGCACCCGCAGATGGGGACAGGCGCGAGCCACACAGGCAGTCTCCTTTTTTTTTTTTTTTTATAGCTACAATGGGAAAGACTAAAGTGAAACAAGTAAAATTAATCTTAAGTACGTTTTATTTACCCCACTACCTGTATGGAATCTATAATCACCTCAGCACATAATCAGTATAAAGTTAGCTTCTCTGTCTCCTAAGCTTGGTGGTGGTACTGGAGATTGAGCCCAGGGCTTTCTCACTGCAATAGCCCAGGCTTTGTTGTTCATTTGTGTTTTGTTTGTTTGTTTGTTTGTTTGTTTTGAGACAGGGTCTTGCTGAGTTACCCAGATTAGGCCTTAACTTTGGTCCTCCTGCCTCAGCCTCCCAAAGCACTGGGTGTGACCTGCTAAGTCTATAGAACTGGTTTGCAATTTGTAGCATGAGGCATGTGCATTAGAACACCCCCCGCCTCCTAGCCACACATGGGCTGTTTGGACGGGCACACACAGCAGTGGTGCCCCTGGTGCACAAGTGGGCCAAGAGGAGGCCTCACCTTCAGGACAGAGGGTGTAGGCTGAAGAGGTGGAGGTGAGGTGTAAAGGGGTCTCTGGGCTGCTGGGGTGAAGGTGCCATAATCAGGACAAGTAACGTCAGGCAGCGGTGTGACAGGGCATGAGATCTTCCAGGGGAGGAATATGGCACACAGAAGCAAATCCTGAGCCGTGGGTGGAGCCCTGGAAGGGAGGCAGGTGACAAGAGGCCAGAAATGGAAATGAGAAATTCAGGGAAGCAAAAACAGGTCATACCCCAAGAACATGTGTAGGAATGTGTGTTGGGAGCTGGTACGGTGGCGCACGCCTGTAATCCCAGCACTCGGGGGAGCTGAGGCAGGAGGACCGTTGCAAGTTCAAGACCAGCCTGGGCTACAAAGTGAGCCCAAGGCCGGCCTGAGCTGCACAAACACACGCTGTCTCAAGAAAGGAAGAGAAAAAAGGAGAAGAAAAGAGGAGGAGGAAACGCTGCGAGGGACTGGGGTTAGTGACACCTCTGATGCAGAAGACTAAATATTTCTAAATATTTTAGGCAGATACAAAACCGGCTTCGTGGCTGGCCTGATATGTCAGCTTCTGATCATAACTGACCCAACCTGAGCTCAGGAGCTTTCTGTCCCCGTGGGAGCCCGTGCAGTCTCTGTGCACATACGGTTCCTGCAAGCAGGACTCTGGAGGGGGCACTGCTGGAAGGCAGCGAGTTTCTGCTGCTGGTTTTGCAGGGCTTCTCCCTGCCCTTGCCCATGGGCAACGTGCCAGCCACAAACCCTTAGCCTTTGTTTGAAGAGCTTGCCGCAGCGCCTCAACCCCTGCATCTGTCCACAACCTGGACTCCTGGGCACACGTCCTGGTACGACCTCTGCTGTGCAATTTAACGTGCTTTAGCTCCGAGAGGAATGGAGTCCATTTCCAGAGCACAGTGAGCCCCGCGGGTGTGTTTGTGGCTGTGCCCTGCAGGGCAGGCACCAGGAGGGGACCCCTGGTTCTGCTCCAGCACCTCCTGCAGAGGCCCAGACCCCAGGCAGCAGTAGCAAGAGATGGGTGCAGAGGTGTCACCCAGCAGCAGTCCTCCCTGGTGCTGGAAATCAGTGACAGAAGAGACAGGCAGGGGAAGAAAAACGAGGAGACCAAGTGAGAATATTAACTAGAAAAATCAAGACAAGATCTGTCAGGTCTGGTGGGGAAAATGTGTTTTTCTTAGTTACTGTTAAGTAGCAGAGGGTTTTGCATTTGCTGTTTTTTGGTGTCTGTTTTGGGTCCCAGTGTACGGTGGCCTCATTGCTTATTTTCGGGCCCATCTTTAAGATAGCTTTGATTTGCATCCGGGTCTGATCTGGACTTTTTCATGTGACCCAGACCCGAAGTGAACTACAGATATCTTCAGCATTATTTGTCGTCGTCATCAGCGTGGTTTTTAACAGAGGGTAAGAAACACAACAAACTTTTTTTCTCCTTCCCTGTCCTTGTCCCTTCGTCTTGTTATTCCGTTGACACTGCACTAAATTGGGTTCTCTGCCCATCATTATTAAAATGTGAAGTGTGCCGGTCACAAAGCATACATTTCAGGGCAGTTGGCTGAATAATTCTTGTCTTTATTATCCCAAATTACTGCTGTGCTCTGGAGAGGGGAGCAGTTTAGCCAATTATTGCCATTTGAGCTGGATTTGTGGGTGATTAGCTCCTGGTCGAATCCAGTCCCGGGCGGTGCTTTGAAGCCCGCACCGTGTGATTCTCTCAGCGGTGAGGTAGGAATAGACGCGGCTAATGACAGGAAGGTCGCGCGGGTGAGCTGACCTGTGTGTGGCGCAGGTTTGGGTTTCGCAAATAGGGCATCCACAATAACCAGTGTGTCACTAACCCCGCCGTGCATAATCGGGGCTTTGTAGGCTTGTTGGCGATGCTGACAGCTCAATTAAAGTGTAACCCTTTGTACCGGACAACCTGGCAGAATGACAGAAATATTGCTAAGCAGAAGGGGAGGGTGTCGCCAGGGAGCTGGTTAAAGGTCCAGAATCAAATCCTCATCCTCAAGCCCTCTTCTCCCAGCTTAGGGGGCAAGAGCTTGGGGGGGCCCAGTCATAGCTCCTACAGGGCAGGGGTGGGGGGGCAGCATCATGGGTTAAGAGAGGCGCTTGGTGATGGGGGTTCCCCCTGTTTCTATGGAAACACTTTCAACCAGATAGAAAGTTAAAGTGACCCAGCTGAGGCGAGGCCCCCATCTAGCAGTCAGATTGCCTGGCCCACCTCCTTCCACCAAAACTTCCATGCAGGCACTGGGTGTGTGGATTTGGTGTTCCATTTGAGGAGGTCTGATGGCACCAGCTAGTTGGGGTGATTTTCTTGCACACAGCAAACGATTTCTGTGTTGACTTTGTGCAGTGAAGGGCACATGCTGCCCCTTGAGTGGCAAACTGTCTCCATCCCTGGTCTGTCCCGGTTCTTGTCACTTTTTGTTAGCTGTGCTTTTTTCTGGTAAGCTTTACACCCTGTAAGATGTGGGTCACCCATCCCCATTTGCCCAGTGTCGCCTTAAAGGACAGCATGTTATTCTAATTGTGGTACTAGAGTATGGATGGAATGCTCTGATGGTCTGAGAGCTAAGAATATCTGTAAATTGGCATGATTCTTATTTTAGGATGAACTCCAGAGCAGCTAGTAATATAGGAACCTGGGAGCCAACACCAGCTCAGACAGCGCTGCCCCTGGACCCCCGGTACATGGGAGGAAGGTCCGTGCATCCATTTGGGATGGGCTGAGGGCAAGGTGCAGTACGGGTAAGGACAAGGGCACTTTGGGGAGCGAGGGTGGAGTTTGGTGATTTAAAAGGGAGTGGCTAATGGTTGCTCCACACAGCTTTCGGCCAGCAGCAGGCTCTATGAAAGACCAGAGGGAGGTGTTTACAGACCGCAGAGTTGTTTGTTTAATCACTTGTCTGTGTGGTGCAGGGTTGGAGGTGGGGGAGCTCGGCTAATCAACTTGACTGCCTAGCAGAGGCAGAGGTCAGACTTGGCCCGAGGAGGGAGTGTGTACCCTGGTTGCGTAGTGCCCCACACTGGCTGTCTGTGCAGGAGGCCAGGGCATGGCAAGCTCCTGTTGGGTTAAAGGAGCTGCCTTTAAAGCCCTACATCACACATCCCCATTGGGATGCAGCACCCGGATGAGGCCCACATGTGGAGAGAGATGCAGGGCCCAGGGGCAAGGTGTGGTGGGTGCTCTGGGCCATGGATTTCTATGCCCTCTGTTCCTGCATGATCCAGGCAAAGCAGGAATCTGTTAGCACCTTACACCACAGGGAGGCTGCCTGTGCATTCTGGAAGAGTCAGGCGTGAGGAGACCTCGGTGGTGTGGGTGCCGTGAGAAGAACATCCTCAGGGGCCCTTCTGCCACCTGGCTTTCTAAAGGTGAAATCCTGTCCCTGTGCCATCCACTCATGTGCTCCTTTGTAGGACTTTTTGAAATCAGCTTGGCACAAGTCAGCTGCAACTTGTAATATGTGTACTGTGGCATGGGTCAGAGTCCCCGCCTGTGGCACCCTTAAAGGGATAGATAGGGCTGAGTGGGAGGAAGTGAGGTCACAGGGGCATGGTCTGTGAGGGGACACAGGGACCCTGGCCACTTCCTGTCTCAGGTTTCCTCCCACCATGATGCATTGCGCTGCTGTGGCCCAGAGCAACTTGGCCGGTGGCCATGGACTGACGCCTCTGAGCCTGTGAGCCAGGACAAGCCTCCTACAGAGCTGATCCCTTCAGGCGTCTCTGTCGTGGTGACAGGAGCTGCTTGGCATGTCAAGGTGAAACCTTGGGGTGTTTTGTTTCCTTTTTGTGGTGCTCAGGATCAAGCCCAGGGGCTCTCCCACACCAGGCAGGCCCTCAACTCCTAGCTACATCCCCGGTCTGGAAAAGTCATAATCGGAATAGAAGTGTTCACAAATATGACAATGGAGTGAGTGACGGCCCTGCCCTTCGGGGTCTCGGTGAGAGGTGGCAGCTTTTCTCTGAGACGTTTTGAAATTCGTAGAAACCTTGAACTGTTATAATGAAAACCCTTTCAGAGGTGTTGCTTGTTTTTATAGTACTGTGAATCAAATCAAAACTATGGGCACTCTACCACAGAACTACATTCCCCGCCCTTTTTCTTTTTTTTTTTTTATTGAGAAACAGACTCACTGAGTTGCTGTGATAGTACTCGAGCTTCAATCCTCTTGCCTCAGCCTCCTTCAGTGCTGGGAAAAAAAAACAGTTTGAATGCGAATCCTGAAACACTGAGAGAGCCAAGGAGCAGATATTCACTACAGAGCTACACAAAACCCGCTGGCACTTCTTTGTTTTGTATGTTTTTGAGATGAGATCTCCCTGTTTCTCGGGCTGGCCTCAACCTCTTGGGCTTAAGCAATCATCCTGCCTCAGCCTGCTAAGCAACTGGGACTACAGCACCCAGTTAAATGCCAATATAACATAAACATTAAACATTCCTGAACTTGAGTGGATATTTTTAAGCCATGACAAATTACTGTCTTTTTAAATGTAGGCAAGGGTCAGGGATATACCTCAGCAGCACAAGCCCCTGCCTGCCAAGCTCAAGGTCCTGTGTTCGATTCCCGGTACCAAAAAATAAATAAATAAAAATTTAAAAATAAACTTAGGCAAGAGAGTTCAGGCTAATTCCATCTGTGTCACTCTAAAGTACACGTGCTCTCCCTCACTTCCCTTGGATGCATGCACGGCCCGTGTGTGCTGGCCTCACAGGTGAGAAACACCAGTTCCAGGTGCAGCCTGCGCGGCTGGCTAGGCCTGTTGGTTTTCTGGGCTTTCCTGAGAGCAGCTCACATCCAGTGCTGCAGAGGAGCCTGGCTGTTCTTGCACCTGTGTGTCAAGTAATCCCTGTGTGAGCAGAGCCTGGCACCAAGCGGCCCCTCAGACCCTAAACAAAGACGGTTCACCTGGGTAGGACCGCCAGTCTCTAATGCAGTCAATAAATCTGTGTTGGTAAATAATTGCTATCGAGCAGAGTTTTAATATAAATTTATGAGTGGTGTTTTATCACAGCTTGGGGCTGTGGCAAACAGAGTGATGGATTTCAGATACCACTTACATTCATTACGTTAACTTTGTAAGTTATTTAAAGCTTGTACACTTAACATTGCTTTTGGCTTTCAGTGACCTCTTGGGACCAGACAAAGAATACATGTGACAGATACAGATCGCAGCACAGACAGCTCTGCGCTTTACTCTGCCGCACCGAAGGGTTCCTGAGCAAAAGCAACACGGGCCAGCCCGGGACCCTGATATTTTGGTAGTAGATTATTAAAATCACAGTCCTGTGAAGCATCAGGAAATTAACGAGGTAGTAGCGATTAGATCAACATAGGCCATTTCGGCAGAAGATAAGAGGAATAATTTGAGGTGTCACAAAGCCTTTAATTTCTTGCTGTGCAAACAAGTAGAAGATGTGAGAGGCTCGCACTTGGCTGGGTGGGAGCTTACAGGGCAGCAGTGTGACCCAGCCCTCCTCCCTTCTGCCTCGTGCTGTTGTTGTGCTTTTCCATTGCCAGGTAATTAATCCAGGTCTCAGTAGTGTGAGACAACAGGAGCTTGTTAAGTATCGTGATTCCGGGGTCAGCAATTTAGGCTGCCCAAGGAACCTCAAGGCCCAGATCACCCAAACTCAGTCATGCCCGAGTGCCTGTGTCTGGGGCTTCTGCAAGAGTGGCTGGGGTGGCCAGAGTCAATATGGGAAAGCCAGTGGCATGGATCTGTGTGGTGCCTGGTGCCTCCCAAGAGTCTCGAGGGTACCCCACCTCCCCATGGTCTCCCCAGGAGAACGCTGTGGCTTCGAGGCAGCTCAAGACCATAAGGGCAAGAGCGGCCAGGCCCCCATGAAAGCTGGGCTTGAACAGGGATGGACCACGTAGTGTCTGCCATGTCCTACAAGTGAAGTTGTACCCAGGACCACCCCAGCCATGGCCACTGAGGACTGGGTTTTGTGTCCTCTCTGGAGACGAGTGATGTCATGGGTACCCACATGCAGGTACCCACATTCCATCCCAAAGCTGCCACAGCACCAGCTACAGGCTCAAAGTACATGATCTCCTTGTGTACCCCAAACCTACAGGTCAGTGAGGCTCCTTGGGTCTGGCCCTCCCCATCTGGACACCAGGATACATAGCACAACAGGTGTCTCTCTCTGTCTCTCTGTCTCTGTCTCTCTGTCTCTGTCTCTCTGTCTCTGTCTCTCTGTCTCTCTCTCTCTCTCACACACACACACACACACACACACACACACACACACACACACACACACACAGCGGGGACCCAGGCAGGGGAACGGCAGCGCTGGCTCTTCTTCATTGCAGTTGCTGCTCCACAGCAGTTCTGGGACCCAGCCAGGCACACGTCCTGATGTGCCCTGCACTAGGCCAAGCAGAATCTACCCCAAACCAAACAATTTGAGAAAATAATCATGACATTATTTTCTCCTAACTCTGAAGTTGAGAAGCATGGACAGAGAGAGCCTTAGCATGCTGCAAGGACAAGCTGCCAACCCCCCAGCTGAAGCCAGTGTAGATGGCGTCACTCCCTTCCATGGGGGCTGTGAGTTAGGAGAGCTTAGGGCAGCTCCGGGTGAGCGTGGAATGATGAATTACACACGAGCATGAGCACCATGAAGAGCTGTTCCGTAAGAGCTGGCTTTGGAGGACATGGCCACACGAGCTGTGCAAGGTAGACCAGTTATTACAGCCTCTAACCTCAGCGACCTCATGTGTGACGTGGGGATAATCTTGATTGCTTCGATCAGGTGGTCATGAGCTCTCCGTTGACTGTTAGAGGGCACCAGACGCCTCCTGGGCTCATGTCATAGCAGTCACCAGGAAGTCATCCTGAGCAGAGGCAGTCTTCACATGTCCCAAAGTGGCATCTGAAAGATGGATGGCAGATGCGTGTTGACGTGCCACTGTGCAGCTTTGCCCCAGGTCCTAGGGACTAAAGGAGACTTGGAACTGTGAGGAGCATTTGCACCCCCAACAGGACCCCCCGCCTGTTCATCACTAGACTGGAGAAGCCTTCCAGCCTCTGTCATCTTCTAGCTGGTAGGAGCATGGCTTCATGTCCGCGAAAAGTTTAAAAAGGAGCAGCACACAGGGTTCGCCACTGTCATGGTGCATGGAGTAGAGAAGAATGAGCGTTCAGGCTGGTGAGGCTGGGGTGCGGCCGAGGGATCAGTCCAGTGCAGGAAGCCGGGGCTGCCCAATGGCAGGGATCGGAGCCACTCTTCCCCATCTGGTTCCCCTTTGGGAGGCTGCATGTGTCCGTGAGGGTCCCCACATGTGCCCAGAGAGGCACCCTGCGGCGGCAGAGTAACTGGAGCGTTTGCCTTAGGAAGAGTGTGAGCCTGGGCTGGCACAGCCGCATGGCCAGACTGCTCACTGGGGCCTGGGGGTGGCTCCCTGAGGTCCCTGGAAGTGCAGTCGCTCAGAAGAGTGTCCCATGCCCAGTTCAGCTCTGGGGCAGGAACCAGCCCTGCCCCAGGGCAGGACAGCAGTGCACCCCGGCAGTTCACCGTCAGGGCCCATAGGCCTGTCCACAGGACGCCTTACCATGGTCTGGCGCCCAGGCAGGGCTCAGGCCAGTCATGGGGTGTGCTCAGGGCTTAGCAGCCTAACTTCTGCAGGTTCTAGACCTGGACCTGTGTGCCCTCACCTGGTACAAAGACTCCTCCTTTTTGAGACAAGGTCCTGCTAAATCTCCAAGGCTGGACCCAATCTCACAATCCTGCCTCACCCTCCAGAGTGTTGGGATTATAGGCAGGTTCCACCACTCCAGGCAGGGTTAACCTTTGAGTGCAGGTTTGAGTGTCGGTGCAGATGTGGACCCTGTAGTGTCTAGTCAAGGAGCCCAGGCTCTGCTGCATCCAGCCATGGCTGCCTATTGTCTGAAATGAGAGGGAGGCCTGTGCCCTAGCCAGCCCCTGCTGTCTTTGGTGTTGGGACCCTTGATGGTGACCGAGAACCCCAGTGTGAGCCTGAGCTTTGGGTTAGTTGGTGACAGAGGTGAAAGCTGGCTCCCCTGGGGCCACCCAAGCCCCAGCCCCAGGGGCAGGTTGGGCTGCAGTTGCTCCTCCTCACTCCGGCTCCTTCCCTTGAAGCAGAGAGACTGGGCTGCCTTTGCTGGGGTCTAAGAGCCCAGAAGCCTGCGCAGCAGGTGTTTTGGGTGGGCCATGATGTCCAGCAGAGTCCAGCACTTAGGGCAAGTCTTACCTGAGTCCTATGGTCCTGTCTTCACCTGCTGTGGAAATCTCACAAGAACCTGGAAATGTGAATATGGAGAAAAAGGGACCGAAGTCCAGAGCTCATTACAAAGATGGTGTCACTCCCAGAATCAAGGTGAGGTCCATGAGCCTGGATGATGGGTCCAGGCGGACCAGAGGGGTTTGCATAACGGTCAGTACTAAAATACCCACTTATCAAGGTAAATGTCAATAACACAGTCCCAAATTTCTATGGAATGACCAGTGGCCTTATAAAATCAAAGAAGTCTTTGGGGACAGCTCTTGCCAACATGGGCCAAAAAAGGATGCTAAAATTTGTTGAAGATGGTATTTGAAGGAGACCTTGGAGGCCAGGGATATGCATACTGGTGCTCCTGGGATGGCAGAGACACATCACCCCCTCCTCTAGTGACCCTCTCTGCTGAGCCGGAAGGACGTCACCCTTTGTTTCCAGGCTGCTGGACACTCAGAGTTACTCTTCAGCTTCACGGCTGGCGTCATGGTCCTGCCCTGCTTCTGGGACTGCAGGCCATTGAGTGGCTTCCTACTTTTCTTCCACTTTTCAGAGCTCCCGAGACTAAGCACGCTCACAGTAGACAAGACTGGTGTGTTCACTGCTCAGGCTGCACTGGCATTTCCTGTGCACACGATCTCAGAGTAAAAGCCCAGTGAAGTGTGGGCATCACCAAAGCGCATCCGCCTTTGCCTGCCTGGTGCCGGTGCCTTGGGGTCCAGGCTCTGCAAGGTTGGAGATCATGCAAGAGGGCAGCAGTTGTGGAAGCCCCAGGTCCCCAGCATGTTGTTGTTTTTCCTCTTCATGGCCCATGGCCCACATCCAGTGGTGCTAGCCCTGAATTCTGAATTCTCCTGAGCTGTTGTTATAGGGCACCCCTCCACCTTGACTTACGGGTTCCAAGGAACCAATGCATGGTGCGGCCTGGGTGCAGATCGACACACACGCATCCTACAGCCCAGCCGTCTGTGCAGTCATGTGTACAGCTTTCTGACTATGCTAATCAGACAAAATTGGCTTCTGAAATACATTTTAGTTGAACCAGGGCCTTATACATTTTTATTTAACTGGTAAATGTACTTTTATTTCATTTTAAAACTTAATGTATTGTTTGTGTGTATTTGCCCAGTTGTTCATTTAGCGAGAATTGTGTTTTACCATATTATGCAGCAAATGTTAGTTTTCTCACAATTTAGTTGCTACCCAAACCATGGTCCAGGCCATGTCCCTGTGACAGTTTGTCAGTAACTTTAGAAATATTATAAGCAGTATGATTTATTTGTAAAGAAGGAAGATGAACTAGTGGACTGTGATTCTCTAGGAAATTTTTGCCAAGCCTTAGAGAAGTCGTCTTTAAAATGGGATCCTCATTCCATTTCAGTGAGCGGCTGATAACCTAGCTGGTAAGCAGTAAACCCTGAGTGTGATCATGGTTTCCCTTTGAGTCTCTCTCTCTCCCCGCTGGCTCCATCAAGCAACACTTACTTCCGTCCCTGGTTTCTTCCGTGAGCCTCAGATCCCTTACTCAACTGGACTCCATCACCTGTGCAGGCCACCACAGTGTAGTAGGGGTCAGTGCTGAAGATGCCATTTCTGTCACCAAGTCCTGTGTTCCCTGGACTCAGTAATGGCATCACTGGGCTGCTGTAACAGCAACCAGGGGTTGGTCACACTGCCTCCTCTCCAGCCTCCCTTGCTTGTGCCCATCTTACCAATGTTTCTCCCTAATCCACCTCCTCCACGCTTCCCACTGCCATCTCCACCCTCCCGTCTTTCCTGCTTCTCTCTTACAGACTATATTCCTAATCATTTCCACCCTAGACCGGAACATGAGTCACCTGCCCATTGCTGGGACACTCCCTGACACCTGCAAGGAGGAGAGGTTTATTTCACTCACGGTTTCCGTGTGTTCAGTTCATGGTGTTCAGCTGGTTCCAAGGCAGAAACAGCATGGTGGAAGGGGCTGGCAGAGCACAGTTGCTCACCATAGGAAGCAGAGCAGGAGGCGGGGGGCTAGGAGCAAGACTGCACCTTCCAGGTCATGCCGGCAGTGACCCTCTGAACAGCACATCTGAGAGGCCCAGTCCTAACCTCACAACGCAGCCATTGATGATCACAGCACCTCGCAATCCAGTGATCTCCTAAAACCCCACCTCTGAACACACAAGACTTTCGGGCAACATGTCTAATCCGTGACAAACCATCCTCCCCAAGTACTGTACTATTTGAGCAATTTAGAACCCTCTAAAAGAGCAACAACAAAAATGTGATGGGTCCCCCAACGTTGACGTCAACTGTTTCCCGGATAATCAGACATGTGCAAGCTGAAAACCAAGTTTTCACTCCCTGTGTTGCTCTTAAATAAATGTAAAGCCCAAAATAATAACTGCAACTGACTTAAAAAAAAAAAGAAAGTCACATTTAAATTGACAGCACTCATTTACCATGAAGGATGACGTGATTTTGCCGAAGTGGAAGCAGCACAGGACATGAAGGGGCCCTCCTTGCTGCAGCTTAAGCTCCTTTGGTTTCCCTGAGTGTGGCTGTGTCGTCCTGTGGCCTGTGTCTCATGTTCCTGCGTCTGCATAGAGGCCCCTTTGTCCCATGCAGTGTGCAGCACTGTCAGGAAGTGGGCTGTTTATATACACGTCCCCCTCTGCACTGTCCTCATCAACGCCACTTGTATAGAATCCAGTGGCCATTCCTGGCTCACTTTTACAGAGCCATTAAAATAAACAGGAATTTTATTTAGTTTTTTTTTTTTTTTTTTTAGAGAAACTATTGTTCCTAAAAATACTAGGCCTGGCTTCCAGTGCTGTGCAAACTCGAATGTCTGCCCAGCTCCTGTGGGGCTGGAGCCAGACGTTGCGCAGCTAGGGAGCCCTTGGGTCTGGCAGAAGCTGCTAGTCCAAGTAGCCGACAAAGCATATGCAAGTTTCACACTGGGCTCTGTCACACCAGCTGAGAATCTGTCCCCCCCGGAGCCTCCAGAAGAGTCCTCCGCACCTGTGGCAGGTGGAGCCTTTGAGTTGCCGTCAGGCCTCATCAGGAAGTGTGCGTAGGGACACAGGTGCTGTGGGACGGAGAGGAAGCGCTGTGACTGTGGTGCCCGGAAGGCTGGCTCTGCAAGGCTGCCTGCTGGGCTAGCTGGCATGTCTGGTGGAGACTTTAGGTTCTGCTGCTGCCAGAACGTGAGCTGGCGGAGGGCCGGGGGACCCCAACCAGTCCCCACGGGTCTTGGCCAGAGACGCCGCGCCATCGTGAGCCCGCCTGCAGGCGTGTCTGGACTGGCCTCTGTCAGCTACTCTGTTGCTACCGTTTTCTTTTTTCAGTTTCTGCTTCGCTTTAGTCCGTATTTGTCGCACATGATTCCATGCCTCATGGCGAGTTGGTCATGGACATCACATACCTGAACTGCTTCCTCCCTTGCCCCGGCTCTTGGTCCCTTTCTCTTCGCCAAAGGCCTCTCTTCCTGTTTCCTGTTATCTTATACTTCGCTCTTCGTTTATATTTTGGGTTTAACATCAGAGCTGTAAAGCACAGACCCAGTTTTTTCTGGCGGCAGCATCTGGGCCACAGCCTCACTGAGGGTTGGGGCAACCCTGGAGGCCGCCTCCACCCAGCTGCTGTGCTCTTCCCTGGCCGCCCGCTCCTGGGACGCGTCCCTAAGACTGAGCTTGGTGCCCGTTGCTCCCCATCACATTCCCTGCTGCCTCTGAGACAGTTTAGGGTGTTTCCAGGCCACTCGGGTTTAGAAACAGGAGTCCTGTCCTCCGGAGCTGTGTGTGTTGTGTTTAAAGGACATCTCGGTGTCATCTTTGAGTCGTGTCATTGATTCTCCCCATGCTCGTGTTGTGTTTCAGTGAGAATGTGGGAGTGAAAAATGGCCCCCAGGCCTGCTGGAAGGGGGTCGCTGTCCAGCCACATTTCCCTGGGGAGTTGGAGAAGCTTTCTGTGAACTGCAAGGAGCAGCCTGCTCTCCCTGTAGACTTGGAACCTTGCTTCTCTTGCAGGGGGGACGTGGGTTACAGAGGTGCTTGTGGAGAGGTCCTGAGCTGGGTGATGGCTGCCACCCTTGGAGGTTCCACCCAGGTACACAGGAAATGCAGGTCACAGCTGTGAAGAGAGGGCAACAGCTGACTGGCCAAAGCTGTCTGTGGTGGGTGGGGCAGGGGATGGCTCTCGGTCTTCTGGAATCTTTAGGGCTGGGGTCACATCATAAACCCACAAGGGGCCTATGGAAGCCTGGGTCTGAGAACACAGCTCCAGGACATGGGTTTCTGCAGACCCACGGGCTTCCGCAGTGCTGGTATTGTACACAGAGTCCAGCTGCATCCTCCCAGTAAACCACAGCGATTATTTAAAATTGTCAACATTTGGATTTTCTTTCAGCAGGACATCGTTTTCTTAGCATCAGAGTAAATCAGCCTAACTTCGTTCCCCAGAAAATAACGGACTTATCTCCTCACATGTCTCCTAATCGGACTCTTGACCCCCCCACTGTTTCCCTAATAAATAAGTCCTCGTAGCCTTCCTTGGTGGAAGGGCAATTATGAGTGTGGGATTTGCTTGTGAAAGCGCCCACAAGCCAGTCCATTTGCAGAGCCCCAGGGGTGTGCGCTGTGGCTGGCACTTGTGTGAGGGGGAGGAACAAAGCCTTGTGAAGCCTGGGGCAGCTCTGATCTTCCGGGACGTGGCAGTGACCCCCAGCCCTGGTATTGTTGGAATTCCGTTGGAAATGGATATAGAAAAATGTGAGCCCACAGGAGAACTTGGGAGAGGTTTTGTGATGCTAAGTTTCAAAATCGTAGGAATCCTACTGGGGAGGGATATTTAATGATTTGAAGCAATTGCTTATTTATTCCTGGGTCTCTAGTGGTGACTCCTTCTCCCACTAATCGGTACCACACAGTGCAGCCTTTTCTGCCTGGTTTGCAAGCTTGGTGACATGTTCCTCTTGGCCCGGTTCCTCAGGTTCGGTTCCTCGGGTTCATCTCAGTGCCCTTTGTGGTTTATAGTGGTCTCGATTTCAGGAAATCAAGATGTCCCACATTTTGCCACTTATTTTCCTTACATACAAAGAACTAGGAAGGAAATGCTCTTCCAGAGATTCATGTGTGAGTCCTTTCAAATCTTCAAATATTTTCCCACAGCAGTGATGTTCTGTAGAGCTGGCTCCTAATCCATTGTGTTTCTGAAGCTTGGTTAGGATCTGGATAAATAAAAAGCAGTATTGTGGCAAAGTAACTGGACCTTGAACTCAGATATACCACCTGAGAATCCATACCTAATTTTTTCTCGTATTGTCATTCTTGAGGGAAAGTAGATTCAAAGGTCAGTGGAAACTGCTAAGAATTCTGAGGGAGACCTGGGCCTCTGCTTTCTCAGGTCGTCTGAGCATATCTCAAAATTTGTAACTTTCCTTCAAAGCTCTCAGGTCTAGGTAAATTAACTAGCATTAATCATAAGTGTTCTTGGTCATTACTGTGGTTCTATGAGCTTATCAGCAAACGGCCGGGAGAAGAACAGGTAGATTCTTCCATTTTCCTTCTTGTGTGTGGCTAGGAATTAAAAGGTGATAGTTGGAAGGTGAACAGGGAATCATGCTGTGAATGCTGTAATAGAACTGAGCCGAGCAAGGGAGGAAGGAAGGCAGGAAGGAAGCTCAGACTGGGAAAGAGGGCTCGAGGTCCTGTCTGGGGCCTAATCCCGCTCGGAAATGGCAGTCAGTGTTCTTCACGAGGGGAAGCCATTGAATGAAGTTGGAGCTCGCTGGGAATCACTGGTTAAAAACAAGAATACATTTGCATCAGCTGCTCAAGGGACAGCAGGCTGAATGTGGCCTCAAAAAGTGTTGATTTCAGACTGTGAAGCTTTGCCAGGAGAGCTACTTCAATTTCATCAAGGACAGATCCTAGTGTACAGAAGTCATTTATTAAGTATTGTTACTACAGTATTTATTAACTATTGTTCCACCGAAATGTGGAATTTCAGTTTTCTTAAAAATCTGAAATGAAGGAAACAGTAAAATAAATTGTCTGTTATTTTGGGTCAGAATATGGTTAGTGTGTTGTTCGGGTATCTTTAAAACATCATTCCTTCAGGTGTTTCCTGTGTGCTGATGAGTTCACGATGTAAGAGGTACCAAGTAGCACATCCAGATATTTGGCACTAGATTTACATTATTAATGCTGGATTCTCGGCATTCACTGGAATTGCAGGGTTAAATCCGTGGTACACAGACACCCGAGGACACTTGCCGAATACTGCATGTATGTTGTGTGTGAAAGTCAGGTAAAAAACGAAACTAACAGCCCCAAAATAAGCGCCTTTTCCCTTTTAAGAGGGCAAAGATGCAGAGACAGTTGGAAAATGTTTAAGTGACATTTGTACCTGCTGCCGCTTCCCCTATTTACACGAGACTTTACATCTGGCTCCTTTCTCCTCGTAGGGCATGCTGTTGAAGCGAAGTGGAAAGTCATTGAACAAAGAGTGGAAGAAGAAATATGTCACCCTGTGTGACAATGGCGTGCTGACCTACCATCCAAGTTTGCATGTGAGTACAGCCGCTGCAACAGTCACCGGGTCCAGCCCTCCATGAAACACTAGGGGCGGCGGACGCTAACAGCAGTCGAGCCTCGAGCCTGTTTTTGAAGTGAAAGTAGTATTTGGCCTCCTGCTCAGTCATGAAATAAATAATACTGTCCCTCACACTCTGCTAGACCATATGTCTTTCTCTCCCCTGTCCCCTCCCTAACAGTTGATCTGTAGATCTGTAAATCCGCAAGAATTACAATAAAAAGCACAGATTAAGTTAAATTTAAGTAAGAGTTAAAAGACAGGAGCAAGTAATAAAAGAGAAAGGAGAAAAGAATGCATCTATCTGAAAATCTAGAATGAAAGAGATAATTATATCTGAACTCAGGGTTCAGTTCTGAGCAGCTGAGAACAGAAATACATGCAATCCATAAGTTACATGCAATTCAAAACTCAGATGCGATACTGAATCACAGGGGTAAGTCCAGCACAGAGACACCTGAGGACACTTGCTGAATACTCCATGTATGTTTGTATATGAAAGTCAGGCGAAAACCAACTGAACAGTCCAAAAATAAGTGCAGTTTCCCTTTTAAGAGGGCAAAAGTACAAAAGAAAGTTTTAAAATATCAGATAAGATACCAGTTCACAATATGGAGTGACAATTAAAATCACCCTCCGATGGTGAATGTGGTGGCCTAGCTTCGGAGGTCGCGCTCCAGCCAGCTCTGTGTCAGGGCGCCTGTGTCCCACAGGCTTGGATGCGGGCTGCAGGCTGTGTTCTTTGCTGTCACAAGACCTCGTGCACCTTTTTAGGTTAGCAGACACACGTGTGCACCCCGCTGTGGTGCTCCTCTGTGAGGGCATGCCCTCAGGGGCCCAGCACAGTCTCTAAACTGACACTTAGAAATCACATTCACTTTAAGTTTTTTCACTATTATAAAGAACGTTACATCTGTGTCCTCCTCTCTCCCTGTGTGTGTGTGTGTGTGTGTGTGTGTGTGTGTGTGTTTTGTATGTGTCCTTGTCCATTTCCCTGGGTAAATTCCCAGTAATCTGATTCCTGACCTGAGGAGTGTGTGTGCTGTTACGGCTTTGGATCTATGTTATCAAATTCCTGGGGAAATTGTATCAGTTTATCTCCTGGCAGTACACAAAAGGCCTTTTCCCTATGTTCTAAATAACATTTAGCTTTTGTCTGAAATAAAAAGTCTTTTCCAACATGCCAGGTGGCAAGTGGTCCCCAGCTTAGTTTGCTTGCTGGGTGAGTTGCCCTTTCCCACCTTGTCGCACAGCAACAAGCTTCCAGGCCCATGTCAAAAAGTCAGGCATGTCCTGGGCACCCCTGGCCATGGCGATGCCTCCTGCACTTCACCAGGAAGTAGATGTTTGAGGCATACGCAAGAGTCCCTGATTTGTTCCTTCACCCTAGGAGTTTCCAACCTGGCATTTGCTGCCCGTGGAGCCATCCTGTTTTTCTTGTTTAGCCCAGTAGCCAGTGAGTCACACAAGCTCTTCAACATTTCCACACACAGCAGACTTTTTGCATTAGGTGGTTTTGCCTGAGTGTAGGCTAATGTCAGGGTCCTGCGGATAACTGAAACAGACCAGGTGAATCGTACGTGTAGGCGAGGGATGTTCATTGGATTCGGTGTGTTCGGTGGCGTTTCCTGCATTTTCCGCTTACTGGTGGGTTTATAGGGGCATAACCCCACTGTGCGTAAGGAGCATACAAATATATAGGAGTACGTCCCTGTACAAGATGTGTAGACATATTCCTACACAGGTATGAAGATGTTTATTCTTCCTGCACTTGGAGAGATATATGTCTGTATAGGAACAGGCATTCTTTACTGT
Organism: Dinomys branickii; assembly: GCA_004027595.1. Lineage (NCBI taxonomy): Eukaryota > Metazoa > Chordata > Mammalia > Rodentia > Dinomyidae > Dinomys > Dinomys branickii. The sequence continues at coordinate 6,490 of PVLD010006487.1, read as the reverse complement.
GCTGCCAGATTACTCTGGGAGTAGAGCTGGCTCATCAGGGGGCCTCCACGCCAGAGATGGAATATGTGCTCCTGAGAGCCCTGGGACTGAGCTGCCCCTTTGCCAAGGTCTTTCCGGACCTCCATCCCCCTTCCATTCCTGGCTTCCGTCCATCAGGATCAAGGCAGCGCTGGGTCTGTGTTGGCTCTTCTCCCTAGAGCTGGCTTGTAGCAAGGGAGAATATCCTACTGGGGGCTTTGTGTTCCCTAAGACCCTGTCCAGGCAAAGGTCTAATTATCCAGTGCTTTCTGCATAGGTAGAAGTGTCATCTACATATTCTTGCTAGGACTCCATGACCAGTGAAAAGTGAGATCTGACTGACAAAACATTTCTCATCACCATATGAACCTACTGAGCCTAGATCAGCCAAAGGGATGCTTGTTTCTTGCTCAGGAGCAGAGATGTAACAACACACAGCAGAAAATTCCTGCAGGAGGACAAATGCTGCTTACTCCCACTGATAGCTCTTGACTATAAAATCGTACAGTCCATTTTTCAAAAATATATCTATGCACCAACTCTTCCTTGTGATGTCCTTCAGTGTTGGTGAGTTCCATCTTTCCTCTTCTCCCCAGTTCTCCATGAATATTACTGGAGTACGGAAGAGGGTTATACCCAGTCCCAAGGGGATATACGTAGGCCCTAGGGAACAGCTTAGCCCAGACATGCATTTGAGTTCCTAGGATCTGGAGAGATGGCTTGAGGGTCAGTGAAATCCTTCAAGGCTGTGATCTGATTCCCACACCCTTGGCTCTGGGTGAGGGTGTGGAGGGCAGTGGGTTCCGGGTGTACTGTTTGCCAGATGTCTGCAGTGCTCTCATCTGTTCTGTTCTGGGGAGGTGGAAGCTGCAGGTCCAGAACAGCTGACTGACTTGGTCACTCCTCATTCAGATAGGAAGAGGGACTGAAGAATCCAGACTTTCTGCAGTAAGGAATGGGGGGTGTGCAGTTGTACTGCTAGCTCAAGTCTTAAAAAATTCTGTACCATTTATTTCAACCTGGAAAGTTTCAAAAAGCTGGTAGGCCCAGATGGTCCTCGCCTCATGGTAACACCCGCTTCCCAGGCGACCTCCAAGATAGACCATGCCAGTCACTGAGAGGACTGTAAGTCGTGGATCACACATGAGCAAAGTGATTAAATGTCAAGGAGGGCTGCCAGAACAAGTGGCTTTGGATGTCAGAGCCTTTAGGATTGCTCCCACCCTGCCACTGACCATGCTATGGGCTGGACCTCTTCCAGCTCACCCTGGTGACACTACCTTATGTGACCCCAGGAAGCTGCTTGATTCTCAGGGTTTAGGGCTGGTACCCAGCCCCTCTAGGCTTTGATTGCATCGTTAGACATAAACATTAACCTGTAAGTAGAGCAGAATCACTCCCTCCCTGGTACTGTAGCAAAATGTTACCTGATTGGCAAAAGCACTGCTCTCAACCACCTTTTTTCTCAAAGGCACCTTGGGGTCCAGGTTCTTTGGCAGCCCCCAGAGTAGGGGTCTGCACTGATGTCACATGCTGTACCTGACAGCCTGTTCCTTTCCATGGAATAGAGGAAAAAGACCAGGCTCAACGCTCTGATACGTTAGGCAGAGTTCACTACAAAGATCTAAGTGCTCACCAGTGCTAGGTAGCTGTGCCAGCTTCTCCAAAGGGTGCCAGCACATTCCTGGGGTGGGAGTCTAACCTGCTAAGTTGTCACTGCCCACGTCGCACTTCGGAATCAGGCTCAGTGTGGGGGCCGGGAGGAGGGTCTGATACAAAGGCAAGGCTGGGGGGGGGGTGGAGAACTAAGCCAAGTTTATGTGGACAAAGGCCAGCTCGGGGAGGGCTCTGAGATATGATTGCCCCCACTTCCCTGAGGCCCTTCAAGAAACATTCATGGTGATCTCAGAACTGTCTGCCTTCCAGAGCCAAATGCAGGAAGTGGAGTCGGGGGCCATCACCACCCTTGCCCTCTCTCTGCCCCATGAGCGTGACTGTGGCAGCTGGCCATGCCCAGAGGTTGGCTTGTGTTAGAGAGCTGGGTCTGGGGGCTCGGCCCCTCCTGGGGACTGCTCTAGCTGGCATTTGCATCCTTAGCCAGGTACCTTCCTAGATGAGTGCCCACCCTGTGCCCCCTGGCATTCAAAGGCCAGGGATGTACAAGGCAGGTGCAGACTTCTGGGTAACACTGCCACCTGACACCCCACTCTTTGGCCTTCCCTATCACCTCCTTTCCTGCCATCGGTCCCCAGCATGTCAGTGCCCTCATGTGCCTGCTTAGCAGAGAGGCCTCAACATCAAGGCACCGAGTTAGTTGACCAGTCCAGGTCATTTCAGAAACACACAGAACACCCTGGTGAGGATTTGGAAATGTGTTGTCCCTGAAGGCTGTCGGGAAAGGACCTCCTGGGAATCCGAGGCTTCCGTAGATAAACAGACTATCAGCTTCATACACAGGTCTCCATGGAAGCGTCTGTGTGGAAGGTGATGTCCCTGGGGCATGAACCCCAAGTATCAACCCCAGACAGTTACTCTTCACACACCAGTGTGGCAGAAAGTGAACCCAGCCTCATGACAAACCCACCAGTTGGAGTATGGCTCTGGCTGAGCGCTGAGCTCCTGGGGCCCCAATGGACTACGTGCTTTCCACAGCTGTGAAACTGGGGACACCTGGCGTGGCGACAGCTAAGAGGGGCCGGGCACGAGGTGGGGAGGCTCCTGTGTGCTGGAAAGGCTCAGCAGCAGAAGCACCCTGATGCTTGTCCCAAGGCCAGTGGCCTCCCTGGAGCCTGGCCCAGTGTGCACAGGCAGAAGAGTGTGGGAGGTGCCAGGACTGCGCTGGACGGGGTCCCTCGGGAGGTCACTCTCCACCCACTGATGTCCTCACTCTCCTTGTTCTTTGCCATCCGTTTCTGCCACACCTGCTTTCTGTGGCGTCAGCTGGCCCGCTTCTGTGGCGTCATCCCCTAGAAGTGTCACTCTGTGCTTTAATCCTGCTCAGGTCCTGCAGAGATGGTCTAGAAGGCCACTGACCCTTGGATCCTTGTTAGGCAGCTCAACCTCTCTGTCCTTTTCTGAGCCTGGGTTACACCTGCGCCCTCCCTCATGGAAGACGTGGAAAGAAACATTGCTCCCAGCCCTGTTTGCTGTCGGAGAAAACCTTGGTGCTGCTTCAGGGAGGGAATTGCTTGGGCTGTGACGTGGACCAGCCTGTGATGGTCAGTTCATGAAATGATGGCTTCGTGAAATCAGAGGGAAGTGAGCAGTGTGCAGCTGACCCAGACACAGAGCCATATTCCTATGCTTTGCAGATTTGCCACCTTGGGTTCTGGAAGTCTGCACCCCACCCTTCACCCCTGCCACAGCTGGTTTCCCCCAAGGCCCAGGGTTTGACGGGCTGCCTCAGGGAAAGCATGGGCCCTGGGAGGAAATGATGGTGGACTTAGGATCTGGATGAGATCGCCGGTTGCCTGAATGCCCACTGTGGTCACAGAGTCTTAGTTACTTTTTTCTCATGGCTGAGCCAGAATACCTGACACCCAAAGTTAAAGGGGAAAAGGTTTGGTCCACAGTCTGTAGAGGGTGCAGTCCATGATTGGCTGGCTCCGAGGCGGGGCAGCACCACAGAGGGGCGTCACAGAGGAGAAACAGTTCATGGCAGTCAGAAGGCAGCAAAAGCAAGCAAGCGGGGCAAGACAAGCCTATTTCTCTTCCTGTCACCTGGAGGCTGTCGGGAAGGGATCTCCTGGAGGGAGTCCGAGGCTTCAGCTTTGTACACAGGTCTCCATGGAAGTGTCTGTGTGAAAGGTGACATCCCTGGGGTGTGAACCCCAAGTATCAACCCCAGACAGTTGTCCCTGGTATTGTGTCCAGGTTACTGGGGACTGGGGCAGTGCCAGAGCAATCAGTGGACTGCTTTAGTAATCACCCCCCCTTAGTCCCTGTACCCTTAATTAGAGTATTGCACCATGAATCAGTCACACACTCTAGACTCGGCCCCCTCTGAAAAAAGCCCCATCTATGACTGCATGAAGCTTTAAGGGGACATCTAGACACAAGCCGTGATACACAGGGTCCAGTGGGGGCAGGAGGGGGTGAATGGCCAAGACAGTGCCCAGAGTGGGGACACAGTGTGTTTCACCGACTGGATCCTGAGGACCTTGGGCTGCCTGGCCTGGCCTGGCTGGGAGTGGGAAGCTGTGTGCCCAGAGCCTGCGTACTAGGTGTCTCTTCTGGAAACCTGGAGAAAGAGTGTGTTCACTGGATTAGAAGTATGATCACATTTTTTCTAGGTCACTTCAGACTCTCAAGAGTGTGGGACTCTGAAATTTTCACCAAAAACTCTTAACAAACTCAAGCTAATGGAGTTAGTTGGACTTCTAAGGAAGAATCTGTCCTGAGATGAAAGCTGCCTCGTGGGACCAGTTACCTGCTGGGCCTGAGGCTGGGCCCAGAAAAGCCCCATCCAGTTGACTCATCTTTATGTCTTTCTCAGGGTGCTCTTATTAAAGTAAATGAAGCCGAGAACTCAGTCTCGAGAACAGATGGATAGAAACCCAACCAGAGGAAGACTGAAGCTGCTTGAACAGGGGACCAGCTGCTCTGGTTTACCCGGGGTGAGGGCGTTCCTGAGAGCTAGGACCTGGCCTGCTCGAACCACGGAAATCCCCGGCAGGCAGGGCCAAGTTAGCCACCTGTGCTGCAGAACCGACCTCTCTGACCTGTTCCTTCCTAGCACGGAGGGTCCCAAGCATTGAAATAAAACCAGAGTAATACGCACATGTGTTAGCTTCTGCAGCTGCTGCTTTCCCAGTTTTGTTGCTCTGAAAGACTGTACATCTCCAGGACCTTAAAAAGCCCTACCTGTGCAGCTTTCCTGGAGGAGGTACATATGAGTATCTTGTGCTGTTCAGACGCATTGCTGGATCATAGCTGGAGTTGGCGGAAGGCAGCCTGTTCTGGGACCCTCAGCTGCGCTTTTTGTGGACTTAAATGTGAGCCTTAGGGAGCACCATGATAGAAAAATAAAGGGGATAATGAGAAAGAACTCGGGCCTCAGGGCTTCACAGTCCAGCGTAGCCACCTATTCATCTTCCGTGTCGGGAGCGGCCATCGGGTGTGCAGCTGAAATTCCAGCCAGATTTCTAAGGGCCCTGTAAGAATGAGCTGAGCAGCCACATGGTCTGGCAGAGGACACAGGGGCCCTGCCCGAGATAGCTTGTGCCGAGTTCTGGCCCAGGTTCTTGGGGGTTCTTCCTGTGAACAGCCCCTCACTTTGCAACCCACCTGGTGAAAATGTGCACGGATTGTCTTATAAACATGTAGATAGCCAGGTGGTGACACAGGCCTATACTCCCAGCACTTGAGAGGCTGAGGCAGGAGGCTCACCATGAGGTTGAGGCCAGTCTGGACTGTATCCTAAGATTCTGTCTCAGAACAGCAAAATAAGAAAAAACATCTTAGATGAGTTTCCTCTCCTCCCTGTTGCCCAGGATGAAAGCTGCAGTTCTGTCCCTTTTCCCTGACACACAGAGCTGGAGCTTTCCCCCAGAAAGGACCCTCGTGACTGGGCAGAGCCGCCTCTAGTCCAGGGCGTGGACTCTCCTGCCAACACAAAGCTTTAGGTTCTTTGTGCCACTGGGCCTTGGTTCTGTTTTCCAAGTCAACAAAGTCAAACTCGCCCTCTAAGTTGTCATCGGAAGGCAGATTTCAGTAAGTTCCTCATCATAAAATCAGATGGCAAGTCAGCTTCTGTACCGATGGTGAAACAGCACACGGACGGGAAATGGTTGCTTCCTAAGTAGGCATTCTCCGGAGAAATCCTGGGAGGGCAAGGAAGCCAATCTTTGCGAGCAGTGCCCTGCTCCCTCTGTCCTTGATGCCACTAATTGCCACTTGAAATGCACACTGTCCTCACATTAGCTGGGGACACTAACTAGAGTCAGCGTCTACACCCACTTCCCACGTTCGCCAGGAGGGACCCCTGCTTTCAGGTGGGGAGCATTTGGTTGTGCTTGATGGAGGCTTCACTGAACCCCAGAATGTGGCAGAAGTTGGAGGTGCTCTCATGTGGATGACCGGAGGACGGGTCCATAGCCCAGGCTCCCAGACGTAGGGCTAGGTGTAGGGTAGAGTAACCAGAGACCCAGAAGCCAGGGAGAGCAGCCCGGTAGTGCTGTGTGCGACACCTGCTATAGCGAGCGCCGTCTGCTCTTCGTTCATGATTGTTTCATCTGCCCCCCTCCCGTGAGCCAGTGCCAGAAGCTGCCCTGTTCCTTCCATCCTCCTGTCCCTTCCCAACCTGCCGCTGCATTTGCCACCTGGTACCACACCCATCCCACAGGTGTGCCTTTGTGGCCTTTCCCCCACTGTGGCCGTCTGCCATGCCGGATGGAGCCAGGGCCTGTGCCCTGTGCCCCGCTGTCTGCCTGAGGTCTGGCATGTGCTTGGCATGTGGGCATTGTTCAGTCTC
>PVLD010006486.1:0-100232 GCA_004027595.1 Dinomys branickii | reverse complement strand
CAGAGAGAGAGAGAGACAGAGACGGGGGTGGGGGCGGGGGCAGAAGTGTGTTTTGAATCCTTTTAAACCTTCTCCCCTTTGTATCAGCTCCATGGTGGGTATTTCTTGATGGCACTCAGCCCCCTGCTTTGGTGACCCTTCCTTCTCTGAATAGCTGTGGGTCAGAAGGTCTGGAACTGCATACCTCCAAAGTGAACTGAAGCTAAAAAGTAACGCTTGAAAGTGCTAGTGAGATTTGGGTTAAACAGTCATTTTCATTAAATGTAGCTAAGGGGAAATTTGGCCTTCCTCTTTCAGTGTTAAGTAAAGACTCAAGCCTCAGAGCCTGTAGCGCTTCACCACGCCCACACTGTAAGTAGGGAAGCTAGGAGTAGGGAGATGACAGACTCTGGCTTCTGAGGCCCAAAGACTGCGCAGAAGATGAGCTTAAAAAGCGAGTCAGAAGACCTGTGTGGATGTGTGTATTCACACTGACACCTTGACACAGTGTGTTTTCAGGTTGAACAAGGTAGAGGGCTAAGTAGCTGGTAATGGTATGAGTAAGTTTGAAATTAAAATAAGGCTGCATTTCATAGGAGATTTCATCAAAGTTACAGTAAATTCTGGGAATCCCCTTTATGCTTTTCTTTCTCTGGCTCACTATAAAATATGTATTTAACCCTCACAGCTGATGTGAGAGATACAGACTCACTCCTACATGTTGTTAATGGTAACACCTGACCCACAACCTCCGCATGGTTAAGTCTTCCCTCCAGGCGCAGATTACCTCAGACATGTCCATGGGGATACTTTGGAAAGCTATACCATGTGTGAAAGATTTTATAATAGGTATTTATAATAATCTCTTCACATTTGAAGAGGGGGGCAGTAATGAAGTTTGATACCAGGTTAGGGCTAAACTGCCCACTTGGGAAGGTTTCTGTCTGAAGGGTGAGTCCAAACTAGCCAGAGTCTCAAAGGGAGCAGTGTCGAGGACACTGTAGTGACAGGAACAGTAGGTGTGAGAATACCTGGAGGGGCAGCCGTGACTAGTGGTCACTGTGCCATTTTTTTATGCTTACTTGCTGCTGGTCCTTCTAGTGAGCCTGGGTTCAGATCCACCCAGGAGATGTGGTTCAGCAGTCACTTCAAGGTCTAGAAGCTTTAAAAGTCAGCACTAGCTGCCCTGTGTTTGTGTACTTAGCCCAGCGGTGGGTGTGATTTTAGGGGCAGGGACTGCAGAGGTGAGTGAGTTTCATGGTCCATTTTGCTTTGAATAAATAACCCTGGTGCTTCTCCATTCCTGCAGCCCTCCTGTGTTTGTCCAGTGTTGTCTACCTGGGATGAGGGAGAAGGCATTATTCTTTTAACCACTGCTGAGATGGATGCCCCAGGGTATTGCTGTGAGCCAAGAGGCATTTTGGAAGATGTGAATGGGGGTTTCCTGAGCAGGTCTCCAAGCTTCCAGGGGAAGGGAACAGTGAGAATCAGCATGGTGCCTCTCAGAGCTGCTTCCGCCAGGTGCATTGTCCTGGAATTCACATCAAGGGTTTTTTTGGACTGGGAACGCTCTTGCCGGGCTGCCATTGTGCCGCTGCACTATATCTCCAGACCCCTGGAATTCACATCTAATAGAGGTCAAGTGAGGGTTCTTGAAAAATTGTTGGAGAAGTCAGATTCTTTTCTGCTGTAGAATCTCACACCTATAGTCCTCACACTGAAAATGTTGAACTCTCTCCACCCTTACCTGGTGCCTACCTCTACCCATTTCCATGCTAGAATTGTGAAATTTAACCAGTACAGTTAATTGGGGACTATTTTTAACTGCCATAAATTGGGTTTTTAGTCAGTCTTAATGTTTTTTAATGTTCAGTTCTTGTTGATTTGCCATTAACCTTCTTGTTGAGATGGAACTCAAGATCATTCATGTGGGCCCCAGTGCCGTTCACAGACGCTACACTCTTCGTCCCAGGACAGCCCATCCTAGTATTCCCCAGGCTTTGACTTGTGGCTTGCTCACTGTCCTCAGACTCTACCTTGCTTAGGACTGTCCATTTCCTCTCCTCCATTTGGGTTTTGTTTTGGTTTGGTTTGGTTTTTTTTGAGACAGGGTCTTGCTAAGTAGCCCAGGCTGGTGTCAAACTCACAGCCGTCCTCCTGCCTCAGCCCTCACAAGTGTTGGGATCACAGGTGTGAACCACCACACCTGGCTCTCCATTTGGGGAATTTGTTGATCCTATGTTCTGGCTCAGAGGCTGGCATCTCTGTAGCCTCTTGGTATGTCTTGGTGTTTTCTGAGTACTTGGTGTGTGCAGCTGCTTTGACGGGGTTGCTACTTCTGTGGGGAGAGCCAGGTAAGCACCTGGCTGTCTTCACTGGTTAGGCAGGAACTGGAGCTATTTAAGTCACAGCTCCAAGCACAGGCTGCTTCTATGGCAGCAAATGTTGGCCGCAGTTGAATCTGTAGATTTCAGTACAAGAATAAAGAGCCGAGGTCCAGGCAGGGACTGAAAGTAAGAATTGGCCTCTCTCTTCTCTGTGAGAAGCTTACCTTACTTATTTATACTCATGGAGTCTTGTACTTCCTTTGGAAGCTGGAAAGAACAGTTCACTCTTGGGAAATATGCAGAGCTTATAGTTGAGCTTTGTTGTCAAATTTTTAGAAAAGGGACATGGAAAAACATTTAAAGTCATAAGATACCTTGAGGATTTAGAATAGTAATTGTTTATAGGAAAATAGGCCAAAGAGAATGAAGTATAATGCCTCTCCAGTAAGACACTGTGTTTTCAGGTTGAGCCTAAGATCACTCACCTTGAGTTAGCCTGTGCCCCATTACTCTGTTTCTGTGTTCCAGGTGATCATGCAGCCTTGTTTTTAGGTTGAAGGCATAACAGGAAGACCTGAGGTGCCGTAACCCTAAATTAATACCTGTTACATAGTTTTCTCAGGTAGTTTTACTCATTTCCTTATATAGATTTTGTATTTTGCAGAATAAAAAATGGTTACATCTGCATTTTTAAGCAGGAACATGTTTGGCATTATACAAAGTACACACCACAGTAAGAAACCTGTCACCATCTGCTGTGACAGTTTTGAAGTGGCATTACTCTGGCTTGATACTACAGGCTTTCTTGTTGAGCACACTGGGAACAAATGTGCACAGTGTCATGCAGAGGTTTGGAACTGGCTTTTCTTCTTGGTGAAGAAGAACAACGGAATAAGGGCTTGGTTTCTGTGCTTCTGAACAGTTTACTTTTATCCATTGTCTGAGAGTTTCTACACCCTCCCAAGTTTTCCTTTTTGTAGTGGAATAGTGGAATATAAATGTGTCAGATCAGCTGCACATGGTCAAGACCCACAGTTCAGTTAGAAAGTTTGTGGGAGGCGGCAGGTGGGATTTTCTAAGAAGCGAATTTTTGTGGAAAGGAAAGGTATCTTAGGTCTTGGCACACTGAGATGTGGGGTTGTGAGCCCTTGCTGACCTGCAGAATGGTCACCTGAGGAAAGGACGAAGCTGGGATTTGTGAGTCCAGGTGGGACAGTCAGAGCAGGAGGCACTGCACTTTTTAACCAGCTCTCTCTGGGGCTTCAGAAGGCCACAGAATATATGTGTGGTGGGGGCTGACAAAACCTGCATACAGTTTGCTGCTGGCTTTATCAGAGATGGAGGGCTAGCCCTTCTGGAGGTACTCAGGAGTATCCATCTCTCATTTTCCCTTGTACCTTGAAGAGCTTCCAAAAGCTGATTCACTGAATATGCCGTACTGTGGTATCTGCTCTTACTTCTGTCTATCATTAGTGCAGCTAAGATTTCTTTTTTAGGAAGGGAATCTGTGACTTCTGTCATCTTCTGCTCACCTTCTGAAGACGTTCAGCTTTGGGGACCTTTGTGTGGCTTCATTGTGCAGCCTGAGTGTGAAGTGATTAACTGGGACAGAGTCACTAAGAGCAGTGTAGTCACAGACTCTAGAGCTAGTGAGTACCTTTGGAGTTATCTAGCCCAGCCCCAGGTAGCTCTAAAGAGGGCCTCTCTGAGTGTACATCAGCCAGGAATACATTAAATTGCTGCTGTTGAGATGTGGTCATCCCACGTCCTAATACCTGTGATGGTTAACAGTGATTGTGGACCTGACTGGATTAGGAGACAGCTAGCTGATTAGTGAAGCACACTTTGGAGTGCATCTGGGGGGGTTATGGGGGACATGACCTTGGCAGCCATATCTGGTCCCTGGCCCTTTCCTCTCTGGTTCTCTCCCTGCTCTGATTTCCAGCCATCATGAAATGAGCAGCTTTGTTCCACCACCCCCTTCTGCTGTTCTGGTTTTGCCAGCATTCAGTGAACCAAACCGCTGAAACTGTGAGCCAGATTAAACCTCTTTTCCTTTAAGTTGTGGCTGTTGTGACAAGAAAGCTGACCAGTACAGTAAGTTACCAGTTAGTTTTTCATTTTTCTCCTGCCTGCAACAATGTTTGATTCTGTAGACTGAGTTGACAGACTAGGAGAGCTACAAACGTGCGGCACCATCAATCCCTGCTACCCTGCAGGTGGGTTGGGTGCCTGGACCCACCCAGCATATTCCTTCTTTGAGAAAGAAGGACATAGTCTCTTGCCTGTGTCTTGTTGTTCTTTACAGAAAATTCATAGAAGTTCAACACCTGACCTCAGAAAGATCCTGTGAGTTTATTTTCCAAGTTAATGGCTGCTCCTGAGTCTTCTTTCTTCCCTGGCATCTGAGCCTCTTCCTTTTGTGTTTTCTACTAAGACTCAAGATTCAGGGTCACGCCCCCACCCATAGCACGACGACAGGGTGGAGCCGGGCGGTCCGCTGTAAGCATACGTGCTTTCCCACCTCCGACCATGGCAGTTTGTATACACCCATGTATGTTATAGTATAGTCTGAGGCAGCTATATCTCTTCCCAAGGTGAGAGTCCAAGGATATAGATAAACCCAGGAGTACAGTTATTATCACAGGGAAGATAACTGATTGAGTGGTCGGGCAACGGAGATGAGGGAGGAGAAAAAACGAACTGATCAAAACGGCCATCATCTGTGTAACCTGAGTACCAAAGATGAAGGTAACATTATGTAGGACAGCATCCAGAGCTAATTCCCTTCTATGTTCTCTATAATTCTGTATTTCCTCAGTCGTTTTTGTATTAGCAGAAATGAAGATAACTTTATATTATACAGCAGCCAGTGCAAATTCCCTACTATCTTATCTATAATTCGGTATTTCCTTTAATGTTTTTGTGTTAACTAATGTGAAGATAACTATGTAATACAACATCCAGTTCTAATTCCCTACTATATTCTGTATAACTTTGTATTTCTGTATTGTTTATGGCTTTTCTGGTTCATATGTCTCCATTCTTTTATCTTTAAAATAAAATTAAAAAAAAAAAAGATTCAGGGTCAGAGAACGTAGATGAAGGGCCTCCTGTGCAACCGCAGCAGTGTGGGCGTAACCATACCAGGAGTTCCAGGGGTGTCATAACAGCACACAAGAAGGAACACTGAAACATCTGGGCAGATGTAAGTGGCTGGTGGCATTTCTGTCTTTTCTCTCAATAGAAATCTTAACACTAAATGTTGTGTTCATTATGGATTCAGACAGAATGGAAGGAAGGGAGGACACAAAGCCTCCCTCCTACCCATAGTCCTTGATTTAGTGGTGTTCAATGTGTGCAGTTTCAAGCGCATCCACCAATCACATGTCATGCATGAACAGAAGTTCTGACAGTGTTCTCTACCATTCTGTTTTAGTATTAGCATTTGTAGAGCACCTTATTCTGTAATCAACATATACTGTTAGAGTAATTATCAGTTTTTACAATTTTGGTACCCTATCCATTAGGGAAATTCTTGTATGTAATTTAAGATTTTAATGTAGTTTATATTTAAGAGCTTAAGAACCAAGCTCTCAGATTCAAATAAAACTGTATGTACATTTTGTATGTGGGTGGTGCAAAAGGCAGTGCCAGTTCACAATGATGGCAGTGTGCGGGACTGTCGTGCACCCACCCTTGACTGTTGTTTGCATGAACACACATTTTGATGTCTGTCAGACTCATGGAAAATGGTGTGTTGTTCCTGCTGTGGTTTGCACTTAAAATTGACTGACGGGGAGTGGCTTTTCAGGCTTGACCGCTTATGTTTCTGTAATCTGCCTTTTACATCCTACTCTGAATCTCAGAAGCGCAGACCTTTGCCTGCCTCCTGCCTCCTCCTTGCTGACTCTCCTGGCCCTGCCCCTGGTGCAGTTCTGCTCTTTCTTCTCCGTGTCATTTTGTTCCTGGCTGAGCTGCCCTCTGTGCATAGGGCCAGCCAGGAACAGCCTCTTGAGAACAAGCTGGCCATGTCAGAGATGAAGCAGCTTTCCAGCATTGAGCCCGGCCAGGAGGTTTGGGCCTCCATACCTGCTCCAGCCTTGGCCTGCTGCTGAGTGGCAGTGGGCAGGGTGGGCCAGCAGCTGGGGCCTGATCTGGATTCAGAAAGCTGTTCAGCATTCTCACAAGAACTCAGTGCTTTCACTGCTCCTGCGCTTCTCTCCAGCTCTGGCCTAGGACAACTCTCTGTCCTTTACTGGGAGTCAGTAATTCTACTTTGGGTTAAGGATAGAAATGATTGCCCTCTCAAGACCCCGAGGTCCTTCTTGAGCAAGAGCAGATACTAGTTGGTGCTTTTTTTGATTTTTTTTTTTTTTTTTGCGGTACTGGGGATCGAACTCAGGACCTTGCGCTTGCTAGGCAAGCACTTATTCCACTGAGCTATATCCCCAGCCCCTGGTGCTTTTCTTGAAGAAGCATCTCATGCTTCTACTTTTACCAAAGAATCATGAAGCATTTTTCAGAAAGAACAGAGTAGAATGATAAAAACTCAAGAAGAAGGGAGACGGAGAACCTGCCAGTGGCCAGAGACTCTGTGCTCATTCTGCACAGTGTTGGAGCTGGCACCTGGCTGTGTGGGGTGGGGCTGATGCCTCTTAGATAAAAAGGTCTGTGAGTAGTATTGCGCATCCCAAATTCACAGTAGCCACGAATTGAAGGATACAAGTTATGCCTCACTCTGTGCCTCTCTCGTCAGAAATGACTAAAGAAACAGAGTGACTGTACATTTGCTTTGCAAACTTGTAGAGAGTCACTGTCTGCTCCAGTGGACTCTGTGTCCTAGACAGAGACCAGAGAGGGTGGGAGTCAGCAGTACCTTTGGAAAATAAGTATCAGAGAAGGAAGCAATGAGCCTGAAAGGGAAGAAACACTCTTTGCTTCCACTTCTGAAGTTTGGACTGCACTAGGCAAATGACTGTGTCCCTGTACTTTTCCTTCCTGATCGCTGGAAGCTTTCCAGTGCTTTTTTTCTTGGGCACCTCCCTGCTGCTGCTTGCCCTTCCGGGAGTGTTCCTTTTTTATTTGCACCCCCAGCTGGGCAACAGAGTAGAATCAGCTCTCTCTGTCAAATTCAGAGGCACCATCCAATTCCATCTTGTCTTGTAGACTTTCCCTGTATAAGCTACCCTTCATTCTCTGTTGTCCTCGGCCAGCCTGGATGCCCTCTCCTTCCCAGCATACCCTGATGCTGAAAACCAGGCTTGGCCCTTGTGTGGTACTACTCCGGACTAACATGGAATACACTGTTCTCATCCTCTGACCCAGTAGCACCTTGTGGGCATGTTGATCGGGCACGTCCTTCTTCCTACAAAAGAAGTAGTGGCACGTGAGCTCTTTGAGGAAAGAATCACTAACTTTGAGCTAGTGGTGTTGTCTTAAAAAAAGGGACATAACTCTCAGGAATGGTAAAGTGCTGGAGAATATTCACAGTAAGACAGTGGTGGCAAACATGTTAGAACTTTCAGTAATAACAAATAGCCAGCTGTGGCACACATGCCATAAGTTCACCGTTATTGGTATGCGGTTAACACCGAAATGCAAGAGTTTAATTTCATGTATACATGAAATCCCCAGGGAACAGAAAAGTGCATAACCTGATGATAAGTTGCATGATGCAAACAAATGCAGAGAAGACAGTGAATAGAGAAGGTGATGGATAATCTTGAAGCGGAGGAGTGTGGCAGGAATACTAGGGAGGCTCCCTGTAGGAGGCAGGTCCCCTGCACTGTGAGGATGGAGGAGCCGAAGAGAAGCCAGACTTGGCGCTGGCAGATAAGAGAAACTGGGATCTGCCCTGGCAGGATGAGAGGTGGATCACTATCCGGATGTGAGAAGGAAAGAGATGGGAGGCTGTAGACGTTTCCAGGTGGGACTCTCAATTCACATTTGTATTGAAAACTCACAAACTGAAAGCGGAAGTTTCATAAATAATTTTGGGGTTTATTTTTCACAGACTCACTGATTCTTTTAACTGAGTGCCATTTTGACACAAGAATAAGTTTTTATTATGGCTGTTTCTTAACAGATTGGAGTGAAACTGAAGTATTTGGGTCAAATCTGATGGCACTACCATGGTGGGTGAGGGCATCCACACATAGCTCAGCTGGGCTAAATCTCCAAGGAGATGATCAAGCGGTAGCGCAGGGCTTGAAGAGGAAGGAGTGCTTCCTATCCGTGATTCTGTAATGGCAGGAGACTGGAAGGGAGGGAGGGAGTAGGTTTCCTCTTTGTTGTTTCACCAGGACAATACTGGACCTTTGGTGAGGTCTGTAGACATTTTTGGTAGTTACACCTTGTGGCGATAGTGGGTGCTATTTGCATCTACAGGGTAGAGGCCAGGGTACAGCTGAACACCCTACAACACTTGGGCAGGAAGCCCCCACCACAGAGAATGGTTTGCCCAAGTGTCAGTAGTGCCCAGATTGAAGAACCCTGGTCTAGTGCATTAATTTGCTTTGTTTTCCTCCTAGCTCATTTGGTACTTGTTTTAAATTCCTCATGCCTCTCTCCCTTTATTGTCAAAGGCAGTGCTTCTCTGGATGTGGTCTGTAGTCACCTTTGGTCCTGTTTCACTGGGGAGCCTGGGCCTATGGAATTTATGTCTTGGGGGCTAGGGCAGGTCCTCCCTGACAAATGGGTTGGAGTATCCCATGTGGAGAGTGTTCAATACTGCCCGCCCCCAGGGTCGTAGAGCACTGCCTCTGGAGCCTCTCCAGGATGGTGTAAGAATCACTTTGCCTGCTGGCCTGATTCGGGGTCATGGGAACAGCCTCTGCAGATCCAGCCTCTTGTTTGAGAGGGCCTCTGAAGTAAGGGTTAACATCCTCCCGGTGAGAGCGGCCATCAGGTTTTGCTTCTACGGGGGAAAAGAAAGCAAGCGCAGCCTATGAGCACAGGGTAGTGGTGCCTCCCCTCCCCCAGGAGGCCGGGAAGGGGGACAGCAGGAGGGGCAGTGTGATTGCATTCATAGAAATGAGCCTGCAAGGAGCAGAGCAGCACAGACTGTGTCAGCCACGGCTGCAGCTCCAGCTCAGCGCCCCCATCCCCGGGGCCAAGCCAGCCTTCCCCACCAGGCTCAGCTCACTCCTACCCGCGGCTGGGCTGCTCGGCTTTTGTCTCCGGACGCCTCCTCCTCTGCCCTTCTGTGCTGGCACTCACATGCTGTCCCTGCTCCAGCTCTCTCTGCACCCAGGGTTGGGGGAGCTCCAGGGAGCTTGGGCCTGCGGGATCGCTGCACAGAGCCACCATGGCCTCTGACGCGGAGAGCTGTGACCAGCCCAGGCTTTGATGTTGCTGCCCAGGGTTTGCCAGGACACTGGGGCCACTGGAGAGGGGACTCACCACTGGTAAGAGGTGGGGTGGATGGTATGTGGAAGTAGGTCTGCAGCTTCCTCTATTATGTGTTGCTGCCGGCGGCAGGAGCTATGCGTGGGGCTGATTCTCTGCATGTCTGTCCTTGGGTTCCCATCTTCTGCTTTTGGATAGAGTGTGAAGCATTCATTCAGTATAGTTTCTTCCTGGACTGATACTTAGGAATAAACTAAGAGTCATTTTCTGGGACCAGCTGTGGTAAGATTAGAAGCAGAATGATAGAAAACAGGGACAAATTCAGGCTGAGAATTCCCCTCTAGGCCTGCCCACCTGCTTAGGGAATTTTCATTACTCATTCTGGGCTTTGGAGCCCTTCCTGGATGTGGGCAGCCCTGGCCCCAGTGATGCACATTGAAAGGAGTTGGAAATGTACATCCGATTTGATCTAAGGGGTCCTATCCAGCTGCAGCATGAGGAAGAATGTTTAAGTGTACAGAAAAATTCAGGGTGGTACAAGGGGCCAGCATCCAAGTAGATTTTAGGAATGAGGTGAAATGCTAGAGAGCTGAATTCTTAAAAGCCCCACCAAACCTCTTTTGGAGACGGAAGGGGTGTGGTGGCCCAGCTGTGTAAGGTGACAGTGGCTGTAACTGGCAGCAGAGCTTCATCCAGGAGATACAGTCTGCTGCCCTGTTGGAGGAGGGGCAAGCATGACATTTGGGTTTCTAGTGGAGTGCAGAATCCCCAGAGCTCCCTGAGAGCTACTGCTTGTCTGCTTGTCTCAGGAGGCCTAGCTTGTCTGCTTGTCTCAGGAGGCCGGTGTAGGAGAGGACAGGCCCTCATGACCACAGCCTGGCTCCTCTCAGAAACAGCAGTGGTGACAGGCTTGACGCCTGGTGCTGGAGAAAAGCTGCTGCGAATCCCAGCTTCGAGGTTTTAGAAAAAGAAAAGATCCCCACAATGATTAGTTTTTAACTGTTATTGAAAGCAGATGTTGACTTTGTTTTTATAAACCACATTTTCAGGATAAAATTTTATGACTTAATTTGTTACTACCTTGAAATTTGACCTCATTTCCTTCTGGTTAATTGGTTGAATCGTAGCATGCAAACTCAGTCTTGAGTTCTAGGATTTATTACATAAAATGTGTTAATTCTCCGTAAGATATAAATACCATCACTTTATGGGACAGTTTATAGAGCTTTTAAATATACATTCTTGTATGAAGAAGGTTTGGAATAGTGACATCCCCATTCCATACATGAGGAAACGGGTGGGGAGAGGTCATGATTTGATCAAAGTCACTGAGAAGCCAGTGAAATTACAAGTATTATTTGGACTCCTCCCTGTCTCAACCGTGGTCAGTGTGCCCTGTGAACTCAGAGGCCTGGTTGTCAGGATTAGTCAGTAGGGCCAGTCTCTTAAGACTGAAAACAGGAATGAAGTCTTCCTTAAAAATGCAGAATCTTAGCCAGGCCTGGCATGGTGTTGCATGCCTATCATCCCAGCACTCTGGAAGGCCCAGGTGGGAGGATCACAAAGTTCAAACACAGCTGGAGCAAATTAGTGACTTAGTGAGATCTTGTCTCAAAATAAACACGGCTAGGGATGTAGCTCAGTGAGAAGGCCCAAGGTTCAGTCCTGAGTACAACACAACACAACACACACACACACACAATGTGTCAGTAAAATTTTAATGGACTTCTATAGGAGATTGGGTGGTTTTTGCAAAAAAAATCTATATTGGCAGTTTACTAGAAGGCCTGCCTCTCAGTGTTGATTTTTTTTTTTTTTTTTGTCTTTTAGAGACAGGGTCTTGCTATGAACTTCAGACTGGCCTTGAGCTTACTTTGTGGCCCAGGCTGGTCTTGAACTTGCAACAATCCTCCTGCCTCAGCCTCCTGAATGCTGGAATTACAGGCGTGTGCCACCATGCCTGGCTTTGAAAATCATTTGTGCTAGCTGCATACTAATTTAACTTTTTGGTTTGATAGCGTGTGTAAATTCTTTTAAAAATCTCTTAGACTACAAGTTGGTGGTTAGATTCTTGAAGAGCTCTTCACAAAAGTCAAATCATAGTTTCTTGGAAAAGGGACTAAAGTTAGCAGAACTAGGAAGTTAAGATATACTTATTGTTTTTAATTGTGAAATACATATAAAACATACTTTAATTATAAGTACACAGTCCAGTACTTTTTCAGTGTATTCACATTGCTATATAGCCACCTCCAGAATTGTTTCATCTTGCAAAACAGAAGTTCTGTCCCCATTAAACACTTAACTCTCATCCCCTGGCAGCCCCCACTCAACTTTCTGTCTCTATTAACGTATCTCATTTCTTCAGGTACTCTGGCTGGATTTTGTGCACGCTAGGCAAGTGCTTTATCCCTGAACTGCATCCCAGCCCTAACTTCTGTTTTTATGAATGTGACTGCTCTAGGGACCTCAGGTAAATGAAGTCCCACAGCATTTGCCCACTTTTTTCTTGTGTTTGTTCTTCAAGACAGGGTCTTGCTATGTAATTCAGCCTGGCCTAGAACTCACTGTGTAACCCAGGCTGGCCTTGAGCTTGTAGCAGTCCTCCTGCTTCAGTCTCTTAAGTGCCAGGATTATAGACATACCCCACTACACCGGCTAGTATTTGCCCATTTGTGAATGGCTGTTTCACTGAGGCGACTTCAGGGATCATCTGTGTTGTAGCATGTGTCAGAATTTCCTTCAGTTTTCAAAAGGAAGTCTGGATGATATAGTGTTAAATTTTAGAAACGAGGCCAAGGTTTTGACTCAGTAAAAAAGGAAATGTAATTGGTTCCCCAAAGTTGACAGTCTGTCTTTTTTTTTTTTTTGGTACTGGAAATCAAACTCAGGACCTTGCATTTGCCAGGCAGGCACTGTGCAACTGAGCTATATCCCCAGCCCAAAAGACTTTCTATAAAGGTTTGATGTGAACTCATCAGTGTGTTACTGAGTCTCTGACTTTGATCAAACCCCTTTTCTCTGACCACCTTCTCTTTTCCAGTGATCCTGAGAAGTATCCTGAGAACTCTGAATTTATGGTTTTCAGTGAAATTCTGAATCATCAGTTTTTTGTTTTACTTGTGTTCTGTTATCTTTTACCTATAAGATGCTCTCAATTTTGGTTGCATTCTTATCACTGACTTAAAGACCTGATACTGTGTGTACATCTGTCACATTGGCATGGAAGTGAGTTTTGTGAAAGCTGAAAGTTGCTATTCTCAGTAAGGAATACAAATTCTCTCAAACCAACCCACTGTCCATTTGTAGTAGTGACCCAGGAGAACTTTGTCATTGTTTTTGAGTCCGCAGCTGCTTTTGTCTGGTGTCTGCCTCTCTTACAGTTCCAAGGGGACCTTGTGGTATGGTCCTCTTACCCTGCAGTTTCTGATTTGCAGGAGTCATTTCATGCAGGTGGTCCTTGTTGCCCTTGTGATATGAAAGCCATATAAGAATTAGCCAGGTCTAGAGAGCTGCTTTTGGAAGCAGCTCTTTGTCTTACTGTTCGCCTTGAGGTACACAGAGCTGAGATAGCTTGCCCAGGGTCATGTGGCTGGTGAGTGCCAGGGCTGGGCTCTGGACCAAAGGCAGTCTGTCAGCACCACTGGTTGGGTGGGTACCCAAGGTATGGGCCTCCATAGTAACCCTTCTGAAATGCCCCATGCAACTGTAGGTATTTCCTGGGGCTGTGGTTCTTACCACAGGAAGGTCTGCTGTATAGCTATGAGACAGAAGCACATGTATGGGTTCAGTGAGCAGCAGTGGCCTAGAAGGAAGAAATTGGAGAGGAATGCAAACTGGATCTGCCTGTAAGGCTTTGATGGGCACTTACTTGTGCCTGCTGTTCTATCTTCTTTAGCCCACACCTGGCCCTCACAGTGATGCCAGCAGTGGAGAGTAGTAGTTCCAAGGCCCAGTTGCCAAACGTTGGCATGGATCCAAAGCCTGAGTTCTTTCTAGACTTTGAAGTTTTTCTTCAGATTTCAAGTCAATAGGATTTACCAGAAGACAAAGTGACTTGGGCCTGTAGAGGTGAACAGGCTCTGGCCCTGCTGTTGAGGTTTCACTAGTGGGGTCCACTTGGGAGGGTGGCTAGTTGGTGCCCAGTGCTGCCTCACTCCCAGCCTTTGGAGTTCCCTATCCCAAAAGCCCTGGAATGGTGCATCTGGGAGGCTGGAGGAGCGTGTCCTCTTCGATGGGTGGTCTCCTGTGTCTGCATTCTTGACCCTACAAATGTAGTATGTGAATAGCCACTTGGACCCTCAGAGCAGGAGCAAGTTCTGAGGAAACATGGGAAAGGTGGGCTTTATTTTACTATGATTGCTGCTCTTTTAGGGAGGGTTTAGATTAAAGGTGTGTGTATGTGTGTGTTGTTCAGTGTCCAGGAAACTTTAGGGCTGCAAAAGGGTAGGCCTGCTTACCCTAAAGGCTGGACTTGTAAAAAGGCTGAGCTCCCTCCGTGGCTTGAGTAGAACACTCCCTAGGGCAGTTCTATCTTTTGTATATTTATCTTCTCCACAAGTAATGGAAGTAGGCCTTTTAGGTGGACCTCACTTCTCAGTTACTTTTCTAAATGTTTCACGCTAGTTTAAATGTGACCCCTTTTTACCCTACTGAGAGGTGGGCCATGAGAGGGTGCTGGTTAATTATTCTGGTGGGAAAAATAAGGAAAGTGGTGTATTTTAAAACCAGGCAGAGGGCCCTGGGAGTAGCAGGGTGATTTCAGAGAGCAAGGTCTCTTTCTCGGTGCATGCCTAGGACCCTCTGAATACACAGCATTCATGGGGATTTAGGACGCCACCGTCCATTTGGGTAGCACCCGCTGTGTGTCCACTGAACAGAGCCTGCTGTCACAGGAGCGTCATCTTTAATGGGCCTTTGTGGTGCTTTGGAGGCAACAGCCGTGGCAGCAGAGCAGGGATTGCAGGGTTTTAGACCAGCGCCTTTCTTGGGCCATTTACCTTCCCTTGGCTTGGAAAGAGCATGCTGTCCCTTTAAGACAGTCCTCTTTTGTATGTGCTGACTGCAACCCATTTCAGCTTTGCTTTCTGCCAACTGTTAAAATCTGCAAAGCAACATTTAAATAAATAAATAAATGAAAGCTTCCCTTGTGTGGCTTTTCTATTCACAGCGAGCACAATGGTCCCTTGTTGTTTTTGGTCACTTTAATCCCCTTCATTAAATTGGAACTCTGGAAAGGAAGAGTGAGGGGCCTGATGCTGGACCATCGGACTGCCAGCCAGACACCTTGCAGATTAACCTTTGTGGGCATAGATTCCTGGGTCTTCAAAGGAGCACTGGGCAGAGGGATGGGCGGTGATGTATTGAGATAGTTCTCTCTCTGATCCATCACCATTGTACTCAGGCTGGCGATAGGGACAACCTGCTGCCCTCCCCACGGTCCATTCTTTTAGAGAAAGGGTTTCACTGCCTCCCTGGCACAGAAGTGTGGCTGCAGCACGTGGCCGTGGGGGAGGGTACAGTTGTTTGTCGCTTTGCCATCTGGCCTATCCTAGCCCAGCCACTCTTGATCTGCTCAGATAGGCTTCCTTCTAGGCCATGGTGCAGAGTGGATGTGGTCACCGAGTGCCTCTCCCACCTGCTACCTTCCAGCATCTCTGGGTTGGCAGCCAGAGTCCTAGGAACCAGCCATTCCTCCAACACCCTAGCAACAGTGCTAATCCTTGGTTCTGTCAAATGAAACCAAGCCTCTTGTCTTTGTGATTATTTTTTTTTTCCTCATGGGCAGCTTAAGAATGAAGCTTGAGAATTGAAGGCTTGAATAAAGATTTGAGCTGGGCATGGTGGCTCACGCCTGTATTCCCAGCACTCAGGAGGCTGAGACAGGAGGATTGTCATGATGTCATGCCAGCCTGGACTACATCACAAGACTCTGTCTCAGAAACAAAAATTGATGTTGCATTGATTTCTTGAATCAAAAGGGAAGCAGCATTGTAACTTAGTGTTACTTAAGTATGTGATTCAGAAGTAATTTAGAAATCATGTTATTAATGTCAGGATCCTGGATCAAAATAAACAAGAACAAATGCCTTGCTTATTCTAACTGCAAATTGGCTAGAAGCCTTTTCTGTCTGATTGCAGGACACAGAGGCCTGTTTTCTAGTAACTACAGATTAACGTTTCTATCTTTCACTTTCAAACCATGTAGTACATGTGTGTTTTATTTTAAAGTAAGTGTTCAGGAGCTCATATGCCTCCTTTCTCCATTCCCAGATCTACTCCTAAAATACGTGCTCTTAGAGAACTCTTTTTGGTTTTAGATCTGGTAGGTCCTGCCAAGTTCTTATGTCACTGATAATTTTGTCAAAATTTAAAATTACCTCCTGACTTCCTCCAACCATGGACAAGGATACAACTTACATGACTTTGTTGTTTCTTTTTTTGATAGTTTATCACAGTTTTGGTTCCTTTATTTTCACCTTTGAAGTTTCCCCTAGTGTTGTTACAGCCTGGATTCTTGCGCCAGGGTCTGTACCCACCCTTCTGCCTCCTGTTGGACCCCTGTTCATCTCAGTATGCCATCCTCCCCTTCAATGTTTGTCAGCTCCTCCTTCATGCTAATATTAGTCAACAAAAGTTAACTTTTTTGTTTGTTTTTTGAGACAGTTTCACTATGCAGTTCAGGCTGGCCTTGAGCTCATTTTGTAGTCCAAGCTAGCTTTGAACTCATGACAATCCTCCTGCCTCAGCCTCCCAAATGCCAGGAAAAGTAACTTTTGTTGTTTAATCCAAGTCTGTCTTTCATTCTTTGTGTATAGGTTGATTCTGAAAGTTAACAGCCCTCAAATAGCACCCTGACAGGAATGCACCTTTGCCCAAGAGCCAGGTGGGCCCTGCCCACCAACAGAGCAGTTCCCATCCCCTCCCCTACAGGGTGCTTTCTTCATTCCCTCTGTGATTGCTCTTAGTTCTGTTTTTCCTATTTCCAAGTACTTTTTTATTTAATTAAGAGGGGACCAAATGATGCCTCTTCATCTCACAGATATTTCATGGCTGCTTTTTCACTTGTTATTTATTTCTAATCTATTTCATTCTTTGTGATGACCTTCTGTGCACAGCCCCATGGCTGCATCTCAGGTAGGTGGGCTTGGCATCCTCAGGTTCCAGAGTTTCCCATCCATTATACTCACATCTTCATTTCTTTGGCAGGGATGCACAAGAGATCAGCTTTCTGCTTCTCAGGTGGATTCTGATTTGCCCTGACTGAACTGACAGTTCTAGGGTCAAATGATTTCCGAGTTCTGAAGGCCCATCTCCACCATCCTCATTTCATTGTCACCTTCCTGATGCCTGTCAGCTTCTTCCTTGTGGGTGGTCTGATGAATGTCTTTCCAGTCCCTGTGGAGATTTTAGGATCTTCTTTACTCCTTCAACTTCTGGATCTTTCTTTTGTTTTTGTTTTGTTTTTGCGGTACTGGGGCTTGAACTCAGGACCTTGCGCTTGCCAGGCAGGCGCTTATGCCACTGAGCTATATCCCCAGCCCCTGGATCTTTATTTTGAATAATTATTTCTTGGATTTTTGAAACATGTTACTATACCAAATGGGTGGATTTGTTGCTTATGTTTTCAGGTCTTCTACTGTCTTCTAGAAGAATGCCGCAACATCTTCAGTGCTTTCTTGACCTCTCTGAGTTTTGAGCTGTGCTTGGGGTAAAGTGTTTAATGTGCAAGAATGTATTCTTTCTGTGTAATTGTCTCTTTTTTGTAGTTTACTGTTTTAAGTCTTCTTTCACTTCTAAACAGTCTGTTTGCTACAAGGTGGTTTTCTCTTCCCAGCTTTATGGTTTCTCACTTATGTTGTAGGTCTGGTGAAATGAATTCAGGCACACTAGCTGACATGGATAGTGATCAGAGGGTTGGAACTGAGTTGTGTTTGGCAAGATCTCCCCAGTGCTCCAGTTTCAGTGAAGGCCTGCTGTTGGGGGTGGCCTGGGTTGGCCTCAGGTGGCCTGCTGGAAGCTTCACAGGGCAGTATCCTCCGGCCTCTAAAGTAGAAGAGTGCTTGCAAACCACAGGACTCAGTGCTCCAGTGGCTTAAGGAAACTAAAGTGACGTAACAGAAAATATAAGTGCATTTCATGTGTTGTGAGGGGTTGTTTTTCATAATTTTGTATATGGGGAGACTGCACTGAGATGTACAGTGCGTTTCCTACTGGGCATTTGGAGAAGTTTAAAGAACACTTTGTCGGATGGGAAGGGAGACCTGGTGAAAAGGAAGCCAGCTGTGGCACTGGAGCTGGATGCCTCGGCCACAGGCTCCATCATAGCTCTTGTGCCTACCCTCACCTGTTGTCTGAAGATGTAGCTGCTCTCATGGCAGATGAAGCCTCAGTGCCACAGGCAGTGTGTGCCAGCTGTGCCCCTGAACAGAGGAATCCTTCCAACTTGTGGCTGCCTGTGGGATATGACATAGTTCACAAATACAAGTTTTTTTCCTGGTAGCCCCTGTGGGGCAATTAAAATAATACAGCTGACTAATCAAGTTACTATCCTATCAGTGTATTGAAGATGTATGTTATTTATTTTATAGTCAGTGTATCTCAAAGTGAGCGGTCACATTTCAGGTACGCATTGATACCCAGGGCTCATGGCTCCCACTGTGCAGCGCAGCCCTGGGCTGTCTAGACACCTGCTGAAGTACAGGAAGATGGGCTGTGCTCCCCCAGGGAGGTGGGTGCCCTGCACCTTGCCACAGAGGAGGGTTTGAGGTACTTTATTACCCCCCAGTTGTCTGACAGTTCAGTTATTCTTGATCACCCACAACCCAGAAATATTAAATAAAATTCCAGAAATAAGCGATTCATAAACTTCAAATCTTGGGTTGCATGCTGTTCTAGGTAGTGTGATGAAATCTTGTGTCATACTGCTCTATCTGTTTTTTTAATGAACTTCTGTAAATTGTAAGGAAGGAGAAAGAATCTTGCACAGGCATAGCCTCAGGTTAGGCTGTAAGAGCTCTGGGCACAGCACAAGGCGGTGTGTACTGAAGGTAGGGAAGAGATGACATACACACATGTGTGTCCAGGAAAGACACAGCAGGTACAGAGTCCAATGCTGCTGTGGTTTCAGGCATCACTTGGGGACTAGAAACGTGAACAGAATACTTCTGTACTCTGCTTTGTCTTCAGAGTGCCCTGGAAAGTGAGTGATAGCATGTCCGTTTTCCTGACGGTGAAATGTGGCCCAGATCGGTTAAGTACCTTCTCTGAAGGGCCTAATGTAGTCTGTAGAAAACTGGAGTGGGGTTTGTACCTGGTTTGCCAGGTTCTAGTGCTTGTTTTTCCATATGGCCACCTGGTTCCCACAGCACATGCAGGAGGTTGTTTTGGAGGACCTCCTGACTCCCGCATTTGAAGGGATGTGGAGACTTACTCAGTGGAAGGCTGTGTAGATGTTTTGTGGTAGGTACCATGATCTGGGAATTTTAGTAGCTTTACTCTGATGATGGGAGCACCTTTTAAAACATTCACACCATGTAGAAGGGTGTGAAGCAGAAAGAAAGTCTCATATCTAGAGTTAAGGACTGTCTTACTGTGTATACAGTCTCCCAGCCCCATCCCTCCGCAAAGCCATTCATGAGCTTTGCAGTTGCCTCCAAAACCCAGTTCTCCAAGCTACAGCTCAACACAGGGTCATACGGTTCCAGTTTTTTGTTGTTTTGTTTTGTGGTACTGGGGCTTGAGCCCGGAGCCTTTGAAGTGACCTACATTCCCAGTCCTTTTTATTTTTTATTTTGAGACAGAGTGTTGCTAAATCTCTAAGTTGTTCAGGTGGGATTCAAACTTATGACCTTCCTGCCTTAACCTCCCAGAGTTCTAGGATTACCAGCATGTGTCACCTCACTGACTCTGCTTCCCTCTTCAACCCTGAGGCAGCTGAGACTGAATCAACAGCAGCCTGAAGTCTCCCAGCTAGAAGAATAAACATGGCCTTGCAGTCAGTCAGAGCCCACTATGGTCATCAATAGCCACCCTAACTTAACCCTCAGCATTCTTCTCCTCTTTTCCTTTCCTAGCATTCCTTTCTCAGAATGTCTCTGTGTACTGAGGCCCTTTTTTTAGCAAACCTGCTGAGAATTGGAGCCAGAATGATTCCTAGCAGTAGGTCATTTCTAAAGCTGGCTTTGGTCCTCCTTCCTGATGTCTGTGTCCCTTTGTGTTTCCGGATTTTTCTTTATTTTTGGTGAGATGAAGGCTCTCTTAGTAACATTTGCCTTCTCTTTGCAGTTCCTAGTGACCTCACTGCAGAAGAGCGTCAAGAGCTGGAGAACATCCGGCGGAGAAAGCAGGAACTGCTGGCTGATATTCAGGTAGGAGGACATGGGGAAGTTGACTGAAGTAGAAACAGCTGCAACACGCTGTTTATGTGCAGACACTAGAATGTCTTCTGGTGGCATTTTGGACCTGCACTCACCTTTGCAAGTCTATAGGCAAGACAGTGGGATCTCAGAGATGTTAAACAATTTGTGAAGTTCCCCCTACTGCAGGTTGTTGGAGCTCGACGGGCCCTGAGCAAAGTCCTCACTGCTGTTTCCCAGGTTCCTGGTCCCCTGTGTAGGTCTGACTGCCACTGTCCTGTGAGGTGATTTGAGAGAGGAGTTTTCATTCTGTGAACTTTAGTTTTTTTCTTCTCCAATAAGAGTGAAAACACACTCGCAGTTTGATACATGGGTTAAATGAGCTGATATATATGAAGACTGAAGAATAGTTTCTAGCTCTTAGAGATACTTAGTCAGTGATAGTAATTTTATTGTTTCTCCAAGTTATTTTTTATACCTGCCAAGCTTTATAGTAAATAAGACACAGAAGCCACATACTAAATTATTTTAGCCCTGAGGCAGTAAATGTTACTCTTTCAGAATTTTTTTTATAAAACTTCAGGAGTTGGGGGAGGGCCTGAAATCCTGAGCTGCTAAGTGTGAAAGACTGCCATACTGGAGTGCTAGTTTAAGAACAGTTTCATGGTTTACCCTGATTCCTTGGTTCTTCTTTCACTGGTAAATGCTGGAAAGTGGAGCAAGTCTCACTCATGCCATTTCACTGTTACAGTCTCTCATTCCAAGGCTGGCTGAGGGAAGGGAAAGGTGGCGGCCAACAGTGGATTTGGTCAGACATGCCCTTTGCCACTCACATGCTTAAGTGGGTAGGAGAGTGTCCCTTCTGGCCTTCTGGCCCACTTGTGTTGCTGAGCCACTGGTATGTTAGGAAAGACTGGCTTGAGGCAGCCATTCCTCAGTGAAGATATGATTTTACACAGTGTGTATGCACATAAACGCCTTTCCTAGACCATGGATTCTAAGGCCAGGAGTTGTCTTTTCCCCCTTGGTATCCCTCCAAGGCTTACTCTCTCCTAGGAATGCAGTCAATATTTGTTGAATACATAAGTGTTTCCAGTCTTTCAATTTCTTTTTGTTCCCTATTTTTGTTTCACTTTGCTGTGCTTTATGTTCTCTTGGGTGGCGGGAGTTATATGAGGCTTTGGACATATCCCGTTTGGCTTGTGTCTCCCCTCTGGGTAAATCTGGACCATCTCCTTGCAGAGGCTAAAGGACGAGATAGCAGAAGTCGCTAATGAAATTGAAAGCCTCGGATCCACAGAGGAAAGGTGAGTCTGCTCTGCTGCTGGGGGCCTCGAGCTGTGACTCCTTGGTGTGCCTGGCCCTTCCTCGCAGAGTTGGCCCCATGAGGAAAGTGAGTTTCCTCCTGCGGTCCTGGTAGGCGCACATAGCTGATCATTTGTTGCCAGCCTCCATGCAAGGCTGAGGCGTATAGATGCTTTTCCCATTTGTAGACTGGAACTAGAGAATTTCAGAGGCCCCAGAAAGCCTTAAAGTGCTCTAAAGTTTCTGTGTAAAGCACTGTTTCTTGTCTACTCTTTGTATTACAAAGTTTCTGTTTTTCCTTTTAAGTAAAAGAAAAGCTTAATGTATACTACTAAGTGAATTTCAGAAGGCTGATGTGCCCAGTTGTGTCTGGGTACATTTTTTACCTTAATTGCACATCCTTAATAATAAAGGGAAGATATTGTAGAAATTATAGTGTGAAATGACAGCAACTCTGCATGTGTTTGATGACATAAAGCATTAGTGACTTTGAGAGTTTAGTTTTGAATGGGGTTCCTAGACCATCTCCTACATGCCTAATGTGATAAATGGGTTGTTTCCAGTACACTCCATGTCTGTTTTTCTAAGCCTAAATCTTCCTGTCTGGCTTTTTGATTTGTTGTTTTAAACTCCTGTGGGTGGTGCCATTAGGGACAAGTGAGGCTGTGTGTTCCAGTTCATTGCTTCTATTCTCTGAATTGTCATCTTGGATTTTCGGGTTATAGCTTTCATACTTCCATTAAAAAATCATAGTGTACAAGAAATGGATAAATTAGAGTTCATCAAAGTTTAAAACTTGTTTTTATAAGGGATAACTGTTTAAAAGGAAATGACTAGGCAAACTACAGGGTGGGAGAAAATATCTGTAATATATATATCTGAAAGAGGACCTGTATCCAGAATAGATGTCAAAAAAATACATGCAATTCAGTAATTAAAAACACTGCCAAGGAGCCAGGCAGTCCACTGGGGGTAACCCCGCCGGCTCGACCCGGACCCCTGCAGCCCGGCAACAGGGCGAAGCCAGGCAGTCCGCTGGGGGTGACCCTGCAGATTCGACCTGGCACTCGGCAGAGCCTCGCTGGAGTGGAGACCCACAGTCTGCTTGGGCGAACCTGAGGGCTGACTGGGCCTCCGGACAAGTTGTGCTGAGGCAAAACCTGGCGGTTCGCGGGGTAACCCCACCGACCCAACTGGACTGTTAGCCTTGAGGACTTGTCAATGGGGTCTTGACCATGGCGAACCTGGTTCCCTGCCTATTTACTGTCTTTGAGCACGGGAACTTTTCCATCTCCTGCCATAACAATTTGTGTACACCCATATTTGTTACAGCATAATGTGAAGCAGCCATGTCTCCTCCCAATGTGAGAGCCTGAGGGAGTAAATAAACCCCAAAATACAGTTATTATCAATGTTAAGATGACTAATTGGGTGGTAGAACAATGGAGATGAGGGTAGAGGAAATTGATTAATCAAACGAGCCATGATCTTTATAACTAAGCAACAGATCTGAAGATAACATAATGTAATACAGCATCCAGTGCTAATTCCCTACTATCTTCTCTATAATTTGGTTTTTCCTTAATTATTTTCGTGTTAATTAATGCGAAGACAACATTTATGTAATACAGCATCCAGTGCTAATTCCCTGCTATCTTCTTTATAATTTTGTATTTCTTGTGTTGATTTTGTATTATCTTGGTTTGTATGTCTCCATTCTTCTGTCTTTAAAATAAAATAAAACATAAAAAAAAAGACTGCCCAAATGGAAGATGGACAAAACCTTGAACAAGCACTTTGCACATAAAGCTGTATATATAATGGACACATGAAAAATGCTCATCATCATTAGGTATAAAGGGATATGACATAAACCTGCCTAGAGATGTGACTTTATACCCACTAGGGCAGCTGAAATTAAAAAGATTGATGGTTAGCAAGTGCTAACCAGAATAAGAGAGTATAACCACTCAGGAAAACAGTTTGTCAATTTGGATGATGTTAAACACAAATGCTGGTCGATTCCTACCAGTTCAACACCCACATACTTATCATATAGATAAATGTAGAAATAAATATGTTTCCAAAAAGACTCATACAAGAATACTTACAGCGTTCTCATTTTGCAATAACCCAAACTAGAAAAAGCCTAAATGCCTAAAAACCTAAATGAGTGACGGACAGGCAGAGGTAACATGCTATGACTTGGGAATATGGAGGAGTAAACTGCTCGCCTGCAAAACGTAGATGAGTCTCATGAACATTGCACTGATTCAGAGAAGCCATAGGGAAGCCACACTTGCAGTTCATGGGGTTCTGAGACAGAAGAAACCGAGCTGTGATGGCAGGGGGAGGGCAGGCCAGGAAGGGACATGAGGGAACCTAGAAAGGAGGTAGGAGCAGGTTTTAACTAGAGTGGTAGTCACAGGGACATTTGTCAAAACCATGGAATGCACACTTACAATGTGTGGATTGTGTTGAATATAACCTGTACCTGAATTTTTAGAAGAAAAAATGGCCCTTTTCTGATTCTAAAAGTAATACACATTTATTACAGTAAGTTGGTAAAATAAAAGCATGAAGAAAAAAATTTCTGTGTAATCAGTTATCCAGAGCGTTTGGCATATTTTCTTTCTATATGTCTTGGTGTACACACACACATGCAGGATTCAGTGTACTTTTGCTTGATTAAACTTTGAGGGCATCATGGAGCACTCAGGAAGTGAAGCTGTCAGGAGCATGCGCAGGCAGGCAGCACACTCAGCTAGCAAACTGATCAAAGCTAGAGCTCTCATCGGCGCTCATCATATGAAGGTGTGTCAGACCACTGCAATTCGGTTGTGTTTTTAAATCTAGAACTTAAAATGGTTTTCTAATATCGAAAGTCCTGAATGAGAGTTATTCTGCAGATCCATGAGTGTCCACACAGAGAGAACTTGTTAGTCACACAGCAGTTACAGCCATTCTGATATTTCCACAAGGCCATTGTCTTATGGCCTGATGCCTCATTTAATCAAATAGAAATGAGTGCTTACACTGTAAGATTTAAATCTTTGTAAAGTTCAGAGGCAGCAATTAGTTAAGGCGGCATAGTAGCAGTATTATAGTTGTTGTTTTGGGATCCTTGTCAAGGTGACACGTATATGGAAAGTGAGAAACGCCTGTTAGAGAAGTAGCTGTTGTGGGCCTGAGTTAGAGCTGTAGGTCTCAGTGCAGAGCTATGGGAGACTGGTGGAGGTAGTCAGCCATCCCTGTGTGTGTTCCAGGCAAGCATGAGCAGCGAGCAGTGAGTATAGCTGGCAGAGACAGGCAGGGTTGTCTGTGTTGTGCTCTCTAGCACCCAGGAGGGTTTCTGTTAGGGACCACACTGAAGCCCAGAACACTGAGGATCACTACTGATTATGTGCCCTGCCTCTGTGGGGCCTATAAGGTTACAGGAAGTCACGAAGCAGGCTTTCCTTTGTGGTATTTGTTTGGAAATACAGATCAAAGTAAGCTTCCTGGATTTAAGGGGAAAAAAGTGAATAGCCAACCATGTAGATTTAGTAGGAATTTCCAGACATCTGGTCTCAGCCATTTGTTCTAGCTGAAGTGAAACTTCATGTTCCCTTCATGTTCCCTGTCACCTTGTGTCTTGGTCACCTGGCATCCTCAGAGTTTTCCAGTGCTCCTTTCAAAAACCTCAAGACAGGAATCTCTTATGGATTTAGCCAGTGAATTCAGCCAGTGAAGACATGTTCCTCAAGGCAGTGACATTTTATACTTCTATTTCTGAGAAACATTTTGTTCTCTGAAACTATAAAATTACTATTGTCATTGATGGCAAGAGTTGCCAAATTAGGGTACACACCAGAATTATTGGAAGAAATCTTAAAAATTCTAATTCCTTGGCTCTGCCCCAGGATGTCTGAGTAACTCAGTGGCTCAGGACCTGCTGCTCAGAGTCCACATGTGGGAGTGTGTAAAACACAGGTTCCTTCACAGATGCGCTAAGTTGGGCCCCACATGGTGTGTGTATGAAGAACTGAGATTCATCAGAGACACTCGGGGTTGTGGGTTTATGGACCGCACTTTGAGAAGCAGTCTGTGAATCTGCATTTTTCATTGTGATGCTGCTCATTTATGAGGTTTCTTGAAAAGTCAGATAGAGATATACAATGCGTAGCCCTAGGTATCTGCCTGAGAGAGATAAAAACAAACACATGCCGAAGCCAAGAAGTCTACAGATGCTGACGGCAGTCTTGGTGCATAATGGCCCCAGACTGTAGTCTGTTTATCTCCCGGTGTACAGATGCAAGATTTAATGTACACATCCCCATATAGAGGAGTGTTACTCAGCAACAAAAGGGGATGTGGTACTGATACATCCTATAGCATGGATGTAACTTGAAAATGTTATACTGAGATACAAAAGTCCAGTTATTGTATGATACTATTCATATGAAATGTCCAGAACAGAAAAATTTGTGGGGACAGAAAGTAGGTTGATAGTTGCCTAGGGGCAGAGATAATCCTACCTCAAGAGATTAATTGGAAATAAGTGTGAGGAATTTCATTGGATTGCTGAAAATGTTCTAAAACTGGATTATGTTGACAGTAGCACAATTTAGCAAGCTTACTAAAATTCTTTCAAGTATATACTTAAAATGGTATGTTACAGAGATAGGTGATTTATACCTTGGTAAAGTTTTTAAAAAATTGTATCAGAAAAGCAGATGAACACAGAGTGACGTGAGGGTTTCAGGGTTTCTCAGGCCACATTATGTCTGTTGCTTTCCTACACCAATCTTACAAAAACCTCTGTATGTCAGTGACTGCATATAGGGTCTACACAGCCTCCCAGAATTTCCCTCTGCCAGGGCAATAATGGCTATGGTGGTTGTCTTTCAGGAAAAACATGCAGAGGAACAAACAGGTAGCCATGGGCAGGAAGAAATTTAACATGGACCCTAAAAAGGTAAGCAGAAAGGAAATGGCAGAGGCCCATAGGTTTTAAGATGGGAGTTTTCTGGTGTACAGATGGAATCTAGAGGTATTTCTCCCAAGCTGTCATATTCATATGGTATGGCTTGGTTGGGTCAGAGGCCCTGGCTTCTGTCCATGATGCCCCTGACCCTTTATCCACTGGTGAATATTTATCAGATACTGTGGCGAGGGTACCCATGCTGTTGCTGCCTCTCCTCTTCACAGCTGTTGCAGGCTGGCATGACTGGCTTTTTTTATCTTTCTCCAGGGCATCCAGTTCTTAATAGAGAACGACCTGCTGAAGAACACCTGTGAAGACATTGCCCAGTTCCTCTACAAGGGGGAAGGGCTCAACAAAACAGCCATTGGTGACTACCTAGGGGAGAGGTGAGGCCTTGACGCACAAGTCCCTACACACCCCAAATCCTAGGGAGCGTTGTTGTCTGTGCTGGCATTGAGCAGCAGTGTTCTGGAGGTGGGGGGCACCTTTTGTGTTTAGCCAATAAACACAGCAAGGTGGATACCCTCCTGACTGAATGGCTGGGCCCAGAGGCCACGTGATGCTGGGGCTCAACTTGGGGACACCTTCTGGAAGGGGATGGGTTCTCAGCATCAGCGTCTGATTTCTGCTTTCTCTTAACTTGTTCTATTCCTGCTAGAGATGAGTTTAACATCCAGGTCCTGCACGCCTTTGTGGAACTGCATGAGTTCACGGATCTAAACCTTGTCCAGGCCTTGAGGTATGTGTTCCCAGGGGCTCCTTCAAGAGAGGCAGGTCTGTGACCCTGGGTCCACCCCATGGGCCACTGGACTGAAGTTGCATCTTGAGGATGATTGTGAATGTCTCAGAATATTTTGAAGAGCAGCAGTCTCCTGGCCTGTAAATGAAAGACAGCGGACTAAATGGTGCTACATTCTGTGGGCGGATGCTGTGAAGTCTTCCTCCAGGCTTGTACTTTGGGGTTTAGGAAACTAGTGAATACTGACATTTTGAAATCTTTCCTACTCTTCAATTTTCACACCCTTTAATTTCTTGCCCTAGAATAGGTAGTTGTATATTTTATTTCATTTTTGAAGGAAAAAAATAAACTTTAATTTTTTACTAAATCTTTATTAGTGCTTTTTGAGAAATTGTTCTCCTGTATTTTCACTGCTATTGGTATGAATAACATTACCTTTTGTGTTGTCATTTGAAGACAAAGCAGGGTTAGACCTGCTGGCCATGGGTCTTCTCTGAGTTGCAGGGATCAATTGTGATTGCTTTACCTGCCACCCTATATTGTGTGGGTGTAAAATGAGCATTTTTCTATATTTTCAGTTGTATTATCCTGGGGAGAGAACTATTTTTTGAATAGAAAAATAGTAATTTCTCACTTTTTGTAAGTACTTTCCCTTCAATTAAAGTAATGGCAACGTGGACCGGTGTTCATCTCAGCGTTACTGCAACAGAAGACTGAGGCCCAGCACATCTCCCTGTACCTTCTGATATTGAAAATCATTGGCAATTTAGCAGTTCACAGATGAACTATCTACACAAGTTCTGGTCTTTTTTTTTTTTTTTGGTAACAGGAATCAAACTCAGGGCTCATGCTTGCCAGGCAGGATATAGCTCACTGCTGAGCTATATCCCCGGCCACAAGTTCTGAACCCAACCTGTCCTCTCCCTCAGGCAGTTCCTGTGGAGCTTCCGGCTCCCTGGGGAGGCACAGAAGATCGACAGGATGATGGAGGCCTTCGCCCAGAGGTACTGCCAGTGCAACAGTGGGGTGTTCCAGTCCACCGGTGAGTGAGGCGATCCTCCTGGCCCAACACAAGTGGGCTTTTCCCACCAGGTTCTTTTCTTGGCATTGGATAATTTCTAAAACAAAGGGCATCAGATTCATTCCTAGGAGCCTTTATTTAATGTTATTTATGATAGTAAAACATGGGAAGCAAGCAGAAGCCCAACATTAAGGCACTGAGAATATAAATAGTGGTTCCTCTGAA
This sequence comes from Dinomys branickii, assembly GCA_004027595.1. Lineage (NCBI taxonomy): Eukaryota > Metazoa > Chordata > Mammalia > Rodentia > Dinomyidae > Dinomys > Dinomys branickii. Next base: position 71,962 of record PVLD010006486.1, on the reverse strand, counting down.
CCATGATATACATAATGATTAAAATCACGTTTTTAGAAGTTCGGCGTGGGGGTATATATGCCTGTAATTGCACATACGCAATAGGCTGAGGCAGGAGGATCACAGATCAAGGCCAGCCTGGGCAGCATAGTAAGACCTCATTTTTTAAAAAGTGCCAGTTTAGGCTGGGCATGGGGGCATATGCCTGTAATCCCAGCACTCGAAACTCTGAGGCCTCGATCCTCACTGTAAGTTGAAAGCCAGCCTGAGATACATAGTGAATTTAAGGCCAGCCTGCATTATATGGTGAGATGCTCTCTTAACCCCTTCACTATATAGAATTTTATTGAGATGGGGCAATAGATTAGCAAATAAGTGTGTGTGTGTGTGTGTGTGTGTGCGCGCGCGCGCGTGCGCGTGTGTGTGTACACAGATATCCCTTGTACGTCCCTGGTCTTATAGCTGAAGCATGCTATTTGGATTTATGTTCTGTACATCTTGTTTATAGAGCTTCACTGTCTCTTTTTTGTCCAGTGTGCCTTCCTTATACAGTACTGTAATTTTGCTAATTGTACTGTATAGTACAGTACTACAGTTTTGATGTTCTGTCATACATTACAGTACTGCATGTAAGAGTTATGCAAATAAAAGCAAAATCATCAGGTTGGAGCTTCCTTTGACCATTCCTTCATTCTAATTATTGCAATGTACATACTTACTATAAATAGCTCTTCATTTAGCGACCAATTTGCTTAACACCTAGGCACAGCAACTGAATTTGGTCATTAAATGGAGTATCTGTATCTATATCTGTCCATATCAATGTCTGTCTGATTCAAATTATGTATTTGTGAGATAACACTTGTGATATATTACATGAAGGTACATTGATGTAAAGGAAGTGAAACAAAATAACTTATTATAAGTAGTGATAGAGGGCTCATTAAAGGGCTAAAATTTAAAGGGCTCCTTAAGATGAGCCCTTTAAATTAGCCCTTTAAGCCCTAATTTATATACTTTTTTATACATTGTGTTGTTTTTAAAATTTCCCACAGTGTACATGTTATTTGGTTCATATACTTGCACACCCCTTCCCTTTTCAGATAGGGCATGCCAGGGAGCATGTGTCCCCATGCAGAGTCTGTCCCATGCTTTTGGGACATGACTTTTTATGACTCCATCAGGTGTTTCCCATCCCTCTGGAGAGGGATTTCCGATTACCCTCTGCCTTTCTCCTGTCTCCAGATACTTGCTACGTCCTCTCCTTTGCCATCATCATGTTGAACACCAGCCTGCACAACCCCAATGTCAAAGACAAGCCCACTGTGGAGCGGTTCATTGCCATGAATCGGGGCATCAATGATGGGGGTGACCTGCCTGAGGAGCTGCTCCGGGTAAGCAGAGCCCAGTGGCTTCCTTTCAGTGGAGAAAGAATTCACTTGGAACAGGATTGTTTTTGTAGAAAAGGAGAAAGATGTTGAGTGCCTCCTCTCTTAACTCACTTAATTATGTGAGTTTCACTAAGTTGGTAGGTAGGTGGTAAGGCCAAGAAATGGGAAAGTCATTTGTAAATATTAAACTAAAGGCTTGAGCACAGAAGTCAAACTGCTTTCTTTTCTTTCTTACTTATTCAGTATGCCTGTTGCTTACCTTGCCCTAACAACTGCCGGAAAGCAAAAACAGGCATCTTCTTCCTTTAGTCTTAAGCCCTGCGGAGCACATGGTGAATAGTGACCAGAGTGAATACACACAGAGTAAATGGAGAGAGAGGGAGAAGAAAAGTTGCTTCTAAAATCAGAGCTATGCAATGTTATCTTTTACCTCAGAATCTGTATGAGAGCATAAAAAATGAGCCCTTTAAGATCCCAGAAGATGATGGGAATGATCTCACTCATACTTTCTTCAACCCTGACCGAGAAGGCTGGCTGCTGAAACTGGGTAAGTCATACCCTTGGGTTGGAGCACCTACAGGAAAACTCAGGAAGGAAGGCTGTGTGTCTACACACCCATGGTATGCAGGAGGGGTGGGTGGCAAGCCTTAGAGAGAATCTGTTCCAGCAAAGGTCCACCTACAAAAGGAAATGATATGCATGGCCAGCACCTCATGGGACGAGACCAGCAGAGTCAGACTTACCACCCATGAACACTGCCCACGTGTGCCTGGGCCCTCTGTGTCTGTTCTTAAATCCATGGCCAGGTTCTTTCAGGTGGTTTCCCCAAGGACCTGGTCTGGTACCCTTCCCTGCCCATTGACTTTGGGAGGGTGACCAGCTGTGTCCATCCTCCTACTTCCCATCCCAGATGTGTACCTGGCGCTCCTGCCCCACTCCGTACATCATCACCTCCTGCTGCATCTGGCTCCCACAGGCAGTCTGCATGGCAAATCTAGAGCCCTTGGCTGCAGCTCAATCCACAGCACTCTTACTCATTCTCCGGGCAGTGGTTCCCCATCCTTTCCAATCCAAATCAGCCACATTAATGATTTTGTTCATTCCGAAGAGTTGAGAATGTATTCCTCTTCCTTTGCCAAATGTGAGTTTATATGGCCTAGATTTATGTTTCTGCCTTGCCATGAAGGTGACTGAGTTGTCAAACTGGAAAAAAAGGGAGAAAATTAGTAGGGTTTTCATGCACATTCATGTCCACATACGATTATTATTTCAGCACATACAGAGATCTCTGGACTCTCTGGACATAGGGATATCCATTTTTTTGGCCACTAGAGAGCAACTTTGCTATGTTTTCTCCTGCCTTTGCCTTTGATGAGCTAGAGCCCCGTGTGAGCAGGGGGTGTCCCTTTAGAGACCCTCCTTTCTCATCTTGGTTACTTGCCCAGCATTACCCTCTTGGCCATGACTGAAACATCTGGGAAGGCTAGAACAGACTCTTTTATTACTGACTAGTGCGGATGGCAAACGATTTGCATTTCCTTTGAAAAACTCAAGTGCCTGTGTTTATAGATAATGACTTAATTCATAAATTCCCCTTAAAGTACCATTTCACTGATCAGAGCCTTATATATCTCTTAAATCACCCAACATTTCACAGACCTTTAAGCCAGTAAAATCTTTAAAGTTAAGGCTCTAAAATTACTAACCTCACGGCAACCTTCTGTTACACATTCTTGTTGCCAAGTGGATAGAGTTAAAATGTACAAAATTTTAGAAGTGTATCCAAGTTTGGATTTACTTCCCCCTCCAGCAAAATTTGTTTCAGTGCTAATGCTAAGTGTTAGCTTTGACAGCTCGGATACTAAAATTAGAACAGCAAAAATTATCTTGGTTCTTATACCAGGATAACATACAAATTCATGAGATATCCCATATTTTCAAAAAGAAAAAAATTAAGCCAGGAGTCATAGTGTGCTCCTGTTGTTCTAGCTACTTGGGAGGCTGAGACGGGAGGATCCTTCAAGCCCAGGAATTTAAGACCAGCCTGGGCAACATAGAGAACCTATCTCAAAAAAAAAAAAAAAAATTTTTAAAAACTAAATGTCAGACTCATTATTGGGTCATTGCATTACTTTCTCTAAACCTTCACCAAGCCCTTCACCAAATTCTTTAATACTATGTTTTCATTGTAGCACACTTGGAATCACTCCTGTGTGTTTATGTGCTGCAGAAGGCAGGACTTCGGCCATCTGTACTGTGTGTATATGTTTGTGTATGCATACAGCCATTAGCATGTGTATTCCTGTGTATACACATATGTACATGTATATTCATGGATATACACACTCTAAAAGTGATAGCCATCGAAAGAAAGTCAGTAAAATTTCTCTAAAGTAATCTTTACCTGCTTTGTTCTGGACAGACCTCAGCCTTATAAAAACATTTATGGCCTCATTGGAGCTGGGTTCAATAGTGCTTCCAATTTCATCTTCCCCAGGTAGGAGGAGCCGGTAAGCTCACCACTGTCTCAGTCCAGCTCCTCCACAGGCAGACATGAATGTGACTGATACATTGCACTTTAAGATGAAGGAATCGGCTTTAATTTCTTTGTTTTAATTTTCTTTTCTCCCTCATTTGTATGTTTCCATGATTTTGGCTCTCCTTTTCCTTGCCCCAAACTCCAGGAGGTATGTAACCCCGCAACCTGCTCGCTCGCTCTGCCCAGGCCACTGTCATTGCTGCAGTGTTTTCTTTTTTGTTAGTTTTTGTTATTTTGTTTTTTAATTGCTGGTGGTAGTGTTAACGCTGCTTCTAACTTACTGTACAGTCCCTAGGGAACTTGCCAGGATCAAGGGTTTGGAGCACTGTCCATATTTTCCCTTCCTGGAGAGAATATATTGGAGTGGACAGCTAGGTACCAAGATGCAGACTGGCCTCGCTGCATATGGCCTTGCAGGAACGCATGCTCAGAGCGGGTCTGTAATGCAGAGAAGGGACCTACTGCATTCTCTTGGAGAGAGTGGCCAGGCGCCTGCTGTTTGTTGAATTCAAATTGACATCCATGAATCAACCTCATGGAAGGTAGTTTCTGAAGTGAGGCGGAAGAGAAAGAAGAGACTGGAACCCCGACTTTGCAAAGCTAGGTGCCTCTGGCACCATGACTGATAATCAAATTAAGAAAACCCTAAAGGACAGTTAGGACAGCTGCCCTTGTAGGAAGAAGGGAAATGGTATTTCCCAAATTTAAAACGATGCCAAGTGGAGTTTAAAGAACCTCAAAACTGGAAACTCTACCTGCAGTCTTCGATTCAGTTGCCTAGGTGTCAAGGGGAGGGCCTCACAGCCTCAGGGTTTGCATTTGTTTTCTTTTGTTTTTCACCCCCTTTTTTTTTCAATGAGTCTTTCCCTAAAATCTGAAATTGGCCTCTTAGTTTTGTTGTTGGTGTCTACGCTCTGCTGATTTGGGGGAGCCAGAGAACCCCTCAGGTCTGTGCCTAGGCATGCCTTGAGCAGAGGTGCACCTGAAAAGAACCACCCCAAACACTTGCATTTACTCAGATGTTTTGAGGACTTGCCGGGTTGTTTTCAACTGCTGGGAAAACAGCTTTTGGCTCTCACAGCTAAGGGGGTCATTGGCAGGCATGAGGAGCCAGCAGGGGGAGGGGTCCTGTGAGTTCCATAGGGACTGTCCTAGCTGCACAGCTATCTGTCTGCTTGTTCCATGTCTGTTTTTCTTCCCACGTGGAAATGTTACCCGTGGGCTCGCAGCAGTGCTTTATGTAGAGAGCTCTGTGACACAGCAAATTGTCCCGGGGAGGTGACTAAGCTTTTATAAATCAGAGAGCTTTTCCCAGCTTTGCTTTTTCTCCTTAATTTCCTTCCATCTTGTTCTTTTTGGCATCTGGCCCACTTTTTCCATGATCCACTGAGTTCTGGTGTCCCCTGGGGTAGTATCCTCTGATGTGCTTGGGAGGTCAGCATGGGTTGGTGGCCATGGTGAGCCCAACCCTAAGAGGGGAAGCATCCACCTGCAGGGCTGGGAGAGCTAAGCTCTCAAACTGCAGTGTGGGAGGGAGTTCCTTTTTAAGAATGTATTGGCTCCAGTTCTGAACACATTCCCAGCCTTTTTTCTCCTCTTTATTCATTTTAATTCTGCCTAGCCTTTCCTGTTGTTCATATGCATGTCCTTATCATTTAGGGGTTTTTTTAAACCCATGCCACTTGACCTTTGGGCTGCTTATGTAAAACGTACGAATCATGGTGAGGAAGTGAGTTACTGCCTGACATCCACACAGATCTGGCAGCAGGTGGTATACACTCATGCCCTTGGGGCCTAAGTGTGTCCTTTGGAATCCTGCAGTTACTGGTCCCTCTCACAAACCCCTTTCCTGGAGTTGAGGTGCCCAAGCAGAGCTGTCATGTGGGGAGGAAAGTCCATGTCTTGTGCTCTTTCACAGGATGTTCTTCCCATGCTGTTGCTTGCACACTCCTCCTGGGTTTCTCTGGGAGAGCCTGCAGGTCTTGGCATTTGGAAATAGTCCCTGTGAAACTGCCTTGCTCTTTGCTGGGGTGTTTGTGAGGAGGGAAAGAGGGCATGAGATGGGGCCCTTACAAGACTCAAACTCCTGGAAGAGGAGAAGGTGGTGCTCTCTGTAGGTGAGGTGTGAGCAGAAGGGCAAGTGCTAGAAAGAGCAGGGTATGGTGTGTTTATGGAATGCCATGCATATCTTGACACAGGAAGGAATAGGGTTAATTTCATATGGCTCTTGTCAAGAAAGTGTCCTCTTGACCTGAGGTAAGTGGAGGAAAAGAAGGGCTCCTGGGCATGACTTGAGAGAGGGTGTGGCTTCATCCAAATTGGGCAGATTTAATGTTCAGCCTAGCTTAACTTCGTGACTCACACATCTTGCTTACTGAAGAATGCTGAAAGGGCTAAGGGAAGCCGTTGCAGCTGCCAGTTTGTGCTCATTTGCCCAAGACCACCTTTTCCAGCTGTTTTTGTTGTAATTGTCCAACAAAGACCCTGGAATTACAAAGCTCCTGAGCTGAGTTCTCCACACAAGCCACTTCCTTCCTGATGGAAGTATCCTGCTTAGATTCTCACCAAGGCTCTGGGGAGATTTTATTTTCAGGACACAAGCTTAGAGGGCTAAGGCCAGTGTAGAAATTTCCTTCAGCCTGGAAGCTAGGTTTAGGGGTAAAGCTGCAGCAGTTTGGTTCCATGGTCCAGGAAAGCTGGATGTGATTGTGAAGAGATCACAATGTTTCACTTTGTGTTCCTGCCCTCTAGTAATTCCCACAGCACCTCCTTGGGTGCCCAGGTGATTGTCAGGAGCAGCGTAGCCTGCACCAAGGTGCTGACCCTTACCCCGTCCTCTTTTCTTTGCCCATTTCTGCCACACATGGCTTTGGTTGGCTTCTGTAGCCCAAGGCACACTGTGTTGCCTGTCATTATTCCCCTGGGTTTCCTCGTCATCCACGCACTCATCTTGCTGTCCAATTTCATCTTGGGGTGTCACCTGGACACGCTTGCTCTGCTCATACCATAGACTCTCACTCTGAAAGATGCTTCTGTCTTGGCTGTGTCTTGTCACTGATGCAAACTGCCACGGTCTAAATGTTCTCCCAACACCCTCCTCCTCCCCTTTTCCTCCTCCCCGATAAGAGCTGTGTGTGTGCTGGAGTCTGTGCTTGCCTGAGTGTCTGTTGTCCAAGTGCATCTCTTTTTGCACTGCAGGTGGCAGGGTAAAGACCTGGAAGAGACGCTGGTTCATTCTGACTGACAACTGCCTTTACTACTTTGAATACACCACGGTGAGCACCAGTGTTGAGGTGGAATGGGCCAGGGCTGTTCTAAACCACTCTAACCAAACATGGCTAGAGGGATCCTTGGGAGATGGTGGGATTTGTCCTTCTATCTCTGGGGCATAGGTCGGGGTGGAGTTGAAGCAAGTGGGAAAACTCAGGTAAGTCTCAGGATGCAGGGGTGTAGAGCACCTAGCATGGAGCCATGGCTCACAGGCAGCTCCTAGTTCCAGGTGGGGTGGGGATCGTGAAGCCCAGAGGAAAAAAAGGTGATGTTAGGAGCCAATTCAGAGCTGGGCTAGCAAGAATGGACTTGGATCCATTGCTAAAAAGTTTGTGACCTTATTGAAAGGGACATGAAAAAGAAAAAGAAAATAATCATGATTTGGAGAATTCACATTTTCTGGAGTAGTGGAAATGTTGAAGGATTTAATTCACAGGAGGTCTTAAGGGGTAAAATGTGTCATAGAGGAAAAGGAAGTGAAGTGAAATGGGAAAAGTTAATTTGAGATTTCTTGGAGTTTTAAGAAGTTGATGTTTTCTCAAAGTGTAGTAGTCTCGGTTTTTAGTCAGCACCAAAGGACGTGACACCTACAAGAGTGTGTGCTGTGTCCCTTCATACCAGCAGCCAGCGACAGTAAAGGTTAGAAGTAGAGCTCTCCAGCGTCCCTTGTAAGCGGAGCATCCAGAACACCCAGCAGGCAGCTGGCGGATGACCCAATGTGCTTCAGTATCTGCCACCCTCAGTCCCAGAGGAGCACAGTGGTTGTACTGCAAGCAGTGCTGGACTTGGCTCTTGACATGAACCAAGGCAGCTGAGTTGGGAATGCTCAGCTTTTTCTCCAGCCACATCTCCTCTGAGCTAAAAGTTGTCTGTCCCACTGAGGAAGTTCAAGATTTAGATTTTTCTTTTGTAATAGAAGTAGAGCATGAGAGTGCTTGAGTAAAAAAATAAAACCCCTAGCCTGCCTGTGGGCTCCTGGTTTTGCCTTAGTGTTTGCTGCGCTGAGGAATAGAAAGGGATCTTCCTGTGTCCAGTGCTCTGTGCTGCTCTTCATCCCTGTGGAGGTCACATGAACATGACACCTCACAGAAGGAAAGAGCTGCATATAATATCAGGTTGCACTTCACAGTCATTCTGATGGTAACAGTGAATGATTTTAACAGCATTTCTGACCAGGATATTGTGTGTTGAGGGCGCTAGAGTCATGCCACTGAAGTTCTGCAACTGTCTCTGCTTTTCTTCTGTATTTAAGATATTTTCAAGTAGTAGGGTAATTCAAGTATTTCAAGTAGTAGAGTAATTCTTCAAATGCATAGAATAATAAAGATTCTTCCTGTTGTGCCCCCAAGGCACCGCTGTGAACAAACAGCTTAGTAAATGAGTCTACCCTACTTACTTGCCTTCACGTCTTGCTTAGAGTCTGTTCTTTGCTCTCTGGTTCAGGCCTCTGAGCAGAGCACTTCTGTCTGCTGGCTGCCTTCAGTGAAGCTGAGTAGTGTGGGTGAGTCTGTGTTCCTCGCAGGGCTGGTGTGGCAATAGCTCCTCCAGGCAGCGCGGCAGCATCTGTTCAGCCCCTTGTAAGGCGGTAGGGCAGGGTCTGAAAGGTATCATCATGCTAAAGGCGGTAGATTGAAACTGCCACACAGAATTACCTAACCTGGACAGCAGTCAACTAGTAATACACAGGAAAAAGTAGTGACCAGACAAGGAAAGGGCAAAGGCAGTAGCAGCTTGGAGGAGCAGAGAGGCTCCAGAGCTGAAACCTGTGGTTGTTCCCTCTCTGATCCGGAGCAGTGAAGTCTGCTACAGGAAAACAGGAAGTAAATAAACAGGCCTCACTTAGTGCTGTGATGGAGGCCAAGGCACAGGACTGTGTGTGCAACTGGGAAACTACAATACAAGGCCTTCTAATATGTGGAGCCAACACTACCTGCACATTCACAGTTCAGGAGCAGTGCTCAGGGAGCCTCAGATGAGCCCTCCCGCCATTTGCCATTTTCTGTGATTCTGCAGAAAATCCTAGAATGCATAACATGTGATCCTCTGCCACAGGTCAGGTGAGTGCTTCCACCATGGAGAGCAACGACATCAGTCCCCCGGGAAGAGAATCTTGAGAATTACCAGGGCAAGGCTGGAAAGGCAGAACAGGGAGGCTTCAGACTTCAAATGTGAGAGAGCCAGACCTATCCTTTTCTAACATAACTGTGAAGCTATAGAATTGCAACTTACTAGTTTAATAACAATTAGATTAAAACTTTAAAGAGTGGAGCACATTAGCTGAAAATACCATCACTGTCCTATAAGGAACGCTTTAGCCTGTCACAATTCCAAGTCACTAGCCAGGTAGGTCATTAAGTGAAGAGTATCTGCATCAAAACAGGCACCTGCAAAATCAAAGATGAGATAAGTCAATGAAGTTATTTCTCTAAGAAGGAAAGAAAACCAAAAAAGAGTCCTGCAAGTCAAGAGTGCACTGTGCTTCAGGAAAATCAGCCACCTATTCAGGTGGCTCCTTAGTGAGGCTTGGCCCAGTGTCAGCTTGCTAAATATACAGCAAGGCCCCTGGTACTTTAGCTGGAAAAGCAGAGCATCTCAGCAGCCTTCAGTGCCTGAGGATAGTGGGTGAGGGTCTCCAGGTCCAAAGATAAGAATGACTGTCTAGCCGTATTAACCATTAATAAAACAAAGCTCACCAAGCAGCATTATCAAATAGAAGAAAACAAGGGAAATGCAGACTACATACCCTTCTGGTAAAACACTGCTTGTCAGTGAAAAGCCAGCCAGGAAGAGAGTGATCAGAGGAAAAGCTCTAGGAATTAGAAGAGTGATGGCCAGCATTCAATTTATCGATTCATTTAAATATAGAATAGATGCCTCAAATCAGAACTGAAGCTGAATGTCCTGACATTCAGGTGGATGTTGATAACATACATAGTGAAATACACAACTACATATATAATGAAATAACACAACTAATACCACATTATTCTGAAATACAGAAATGTACTTAAATATAGGACTAATGCTCAAATATATTTAATAGAACTGATACTAAAATATACTCAGATATACAACTGATACTTAAATATACTTAAATATAAAAACTAGTACCAAAATATACCTAATTAGAACTGATGCCAAGATATACTGAAATGTAGAACTAATTCAATTACTGTTGCCTTAAAAATCAGTAATTTAATCATTCAAGGAAATAAGAAAATTTATAGCTGTGTTTTAAGATATAAACTGCAAAACTAATAGATAATGTAAAAATTGTTTTAAATTAATCTTTTATTTCAAAATTAAACCATCAAATTATTTAACACAGAATGACAAAAATTATGGTAGGTTTATGATGCAATCCCACTATGTGCCTTAATGCAACAGATATTTTCTTTTAAAAGCAGTGGTATTTCCTTTGAACAAAAAAGGTAACTTCATTACTTATCAGTAGGCCTCTGTGAAGAACCAGTGTAATTAAATTTCAGCCTGATTATCTGAAAGCTAGTTTTAATTCCTTTTTTGTAGTTACATTTTGATGTAATACTTGGTTCTTATAATTACCAAACATGAAATGGTTAATTGTATCTAGGCTGGTAACAAGTTTATCCATGCATTAAATGGCAACATAAGCAAAATGCAAAGTTGAGAAATGAGGATCAGGTACATCGTACTGCAAACGTCGAAAGAGTATCAATATAGTCAAAACCATCAAATTCAGTTTAGTCAGTCGTCTCACAGTGTCATCATCATCTGTAGTGAGCTGGACAGGTCACTAGTAAATGGAGAGTCAAAGTTGTCCAAACCTAATTCTCCAGAAACATTTGGTTTCAAGGGAGGCATCACCTGCTTTCACTCCATCATATCCCAGTCAACATTTCGAAAGAATGAATGCCCCTGAATATCAACAAATCCTGTTTGAGAATGGCAGCCCAATCATTCCTTTAGGTCCTTGTTGACAAACTCTTGAGGACACTCTTCTTGACACTTTTATTAGTATTTTTGGAGCTTTTACAGACAGAGAATGCTATGTGTGAATTTGGTTTTTCAAAATAAATTGAAAGAGATAATCCTCTTTTTGATCAGTGTTATCAACGCTCCCAGTAATATCAAATGGAGGTCTTCCTGCCATCATCTCAAACATTACATCTCAGTCTTCCAAGAGCCTGCCAGTTGGCACTGAAGTCATAATCATCTCTTAAAATTTCAGGGGCAGTGTCATCATGAGTACCACAGAAAGTGCTGGTCACCTCTCCTGGTGGTAATCCTTACATACACCATAGTCCAGTAATACATTGTCCAGTTTCAAATCTGTAAATTATTCCTTATTCATGAAGATAATTTAAAGTCAAACTGATTTCTGCAGAGTAAAATCTAGCATGTTCTTCAGGAACTTTTCTTTGTTGCTGCATATGAAACATTAGATCCTCTCTATTTATATACTCTATAACAAAGAACAGTCTACTTTCTGTCTGAAAGCAAGAATGCAGACCAACCAGAAAAGGATGATTAGATGCTTGCTTCAAAATATGCTTCTCTCAGCTGGTACAACCACTGTGGAAGTCAGTGTGGAGATTCCTCAAAAAACTAGGACTACAGCTTCTATTTGACCCAGCTATTCCCCTTTTTGGTATCATCCAAAAAGAATTTAAAACATCATGCCACAGCGATATACGCACACCCATGTTTATAGTGGCACAGTTTGCAATAGCCAAATCTTGGAAACGGCCCAAATGCCCATCAGCCAAGGGATGGACAAAGAAGATACGGGTTTTTATACAGTGGAGTACTACTCTGCCATAAAGAAGGATGAGCTTGAGACATTTGTAGGTAAATGGATGCACTTGAGAATATTCACTTACATGAAATAAATTGGACACACATGTATAAAATACCACATTGTTTCTCTGGTGTGAGAAATTGAAAGTGTAAATAAGGACCCAAATGTATAATAGGTATTATGAAATAGGAAAAAAATGTAATGGGGAGGGGAACAAGAAAGAAGAAAGGAAAGAAGGGAAAAGTAAGAAAAAAGAAACAAATATGCTTCTCTTTGTACTCAATCAGTATCTTCATCATTGACAAACTTTTTGCACAACTTTCATTGTATAAAAAGTTTTTTTTAATCAAAACAGTAGTACTTTGGTATAATGTCCTCTCTCTATTAACTGGAACAAATTAAAGTCCTGAAGACCTAAACTGTGCTTTGCCACCTTCCCTGGTGCTCACTGCCTCCTTTCTTCACCAGCTTGGTCCCAGCTCTCATGGCTTGAAGGATCTGATGGAATTACTGTCTGTGCATCGTCTGAACGCATAGGTGACTGATCCATTGGCATCACAGGTTCTGATGCGAAAGAATGCCACCCACACTCAGTTGTGATAAGTTTGTGACACTTAAGAGCTAAGAGTTTACAGTTGACACACTTATGTCTCTGGCATACAAATCCCCACATTTGGTCAGTGCGGATGGCACAGTGAGCATGCTTATTGAAACATTTGGCTTGAAAAGTGTGGCCACTTGCACGACAAAGCTTTCTCCAGGGGCATGTGCTTCTGCAGTAGATGGATTTATCTTCTCTTGGACAGAATAGTCCAGGATGTTCTGGTACACAAGGGAATACATGAATTAAGAGTTCAGAATCTTTGTTTAGCTCATAAAACCTAAAGGCTTCTTCTAACTCCAACTGAGATCATAATGGTACATGAGTCTCCTTATCCACTCATATCACAGTGAAAAGCGTTCATTGTCAAAAAAACATGTCTCAAACATCATTGCAGAGGCCCTCAAAGCAGATGGAAAGTTCAAAATGTGTTATCATATGTCTTCCCATCACAAAGGTCTGTTGCGTGAAGGACTAGGTCCCGTAGATCACTGGGAAGTGGGGGAGCATAGAAGGTTTGGCTGCTCGGGAGAGCTGGCACCAGAGGCTCCATTAGAGAGGGTGACCTGAACTGCCTGCACTGACCACAGGGTCAGACTTTTATAAGGCTCCCCGCTGAGTGATTTCCAGGAGTGGTGGCTGGGCCCAGATGAACATGCACTGGGCTTCTTGGTGTCTCGGGCCTGGTAGGGTGGGCCTGGGAACACCGTCCTTGGGCTTCTTGCTGTCTCTGGGTTTTACTGGCCAGGCCTTGTGAGACTTGCCCTGGGTTCTTTGGTGTCTTTGTTCTGTAGGTAGTTGGGCCTATGGAGACTTCCCAGAGGATCCTTGGTTTTTTGCTCTTGGTAGCTGGGCCTGAGGACTATCCTGGCCTCCTTCTTGGCCCTGGGCACCTAGGAGCTGGGCCTTGGGAGACCTTACCTGGGCTCTTTGTCATCTTTGCTGTTTCTGGGTATCAGGTACTCAGCATCTTTGGTGCTGAGCCTAGTGAGACTTGCCCCAGGCTCCTTGGTGGCTCAGGGCATCCAGTAGTCATTCTTGAGGAGACCTCTCTGGGCTGTTTATAATGATTGAACAGCTTCTGCCACACGGCCTGAGGCTCCTGGGTGGATTCAGCCCTCTTCTCTTTCAGAGAGGCTTTTCTGCCTGCCGTTTCAAGGCTGCAGCATTGTGAAGTAGAGAAGCAGCTCAGCAGGCTGCTGTTGACCATTTCCAGCATGGGAGGCAGCTGTCCGTAGATTGTGCTGTCTGTTAATGGCTCCAAGTTTTCTTTGGACATGTTGCCAAAGAAGTGACGTCATAGGTGGCGCACGCCTGTAATCCAAGCACTTGGAAGCTGAGGCGGAAGGATCACTGCAAGTTTGAGGCAGGCCTGCGCTACGTAGTGAAACCCTGTCTCAGAGAAAAGGTGGCGGGGAGGATCTTGGGGTTTAAAACCTGAGTTCCCACTCTTTGTCTTTCATACTAAGTAAACCAGTGCCTATTATTTTTATCTTAAGTATCTGTATATATCTTTATCTATTAGTTTTTTACTTTTACAGTACTGGGGCTCGAACCCCACAGCTTCACACTGAATTACATTCTCCAGACTTTTTCCAGACAGTAAGTCACACAGTTGGGCCGGGTTGGGCTCCTCTTTGTGATCTTGCCTCGGCTGCCCGGAATGCTGTGATTATCGGCACACGCATTCGTGCCGGATCCAGTGTGCTACTGAGAAACAGCAAAAGAAAACTAGGAAAGCTTTCTGTGATGTTAGGCACTGGTGTCATTTTAACTTTTAAAGTAGCATATGTGCCTCAACACTGTACATGGCAGGCATCGTGTTGAGGGGTCTTTTTTCTGTAGTTGCAGTGTGAGACATTTATACTTAGCTGCAAAATTTTAGGATGCTGGATTGATATCATCATTTTCCTTTAAATATGGAGTATTGAGACATTCCAGAAACTTCTGTAATAATTTTCCATAAGAGATAAAAATGTTGCTTTTAAAAGTGTAACTTCTGGGGTTGTGGTGGTTGATCCTTAGCAAGTTATAGCTTTAGATGCATACAAATGATTAATTATTCATTCTTATCTAATGAATTTCTAGATTTGAGAAGGCTCTAACCACTCAGCATGTAGTTTTTGTTTCTTGCAGAGCTTATTCCATCAGTATAACCCTGTTGGCCTTCATGTGTGCTTTATCAGTGGCTGACCATCATGTGCACATGCCATTGTGTGGATTAACCACAGACTGTTCCTGTGCCCATTTGCTGATGGCAGTTTGTGTTCTCTTGGTAGTTGGGCCTATGGAGACTTCCCAGAGGATCCTTGGTTTTTTGTTCTTGGTAGCTGGGCCTTGGTAGCTTGTTATTTCTAGTTTTGGCTCCACCGTAGTAGGCTTTCACTTGAACCTGGTGAGAATGGTCCCCACTGCTACTGCCTGTGATCATGTAGGGCATGGTGCCGATGTCCCTTTGAGTTGGCATCTCCTTACTCCCCCACCTTGACTTGGGAGGTCTCCGGGGCCTGGCATGGAGGACTCAAGCCGCCCACACCTGCTGGGGAGTTTTGCCACCTGCTTGCCTACCTGCCTGCCTGCCGTGTGACTGACCCCGCAGCCTCGGCCCAACTTACCTACTCACCTCCTGAACTAATTCTTAAGTACACTTAAATATAGGGCCAGTACTAAAATACACCGACATGTAGAAGTAGTGCCAAAATATACTGAGATACAGAACTGGTGCTAAAACATACTGAAAATAGAATTTTACTATGTTTAAATGTAGAACTAATACATATGCTTAAAGAACTGACACTTAAATGTACTTAAATGTAACAAAAATTCTTAAATATCAAACTGATGCTGAAGTGCACTGAAATACAGAACTAATACAGAACTGTACTGAGATGTGGAATGGATTTGTCTCAGTGTAGATCTGCAACTGAATAACTGGAAACTGGCTGCAGGGCAGGATTTGTGTGCCACATACCTGGGCAGCATAAAAAGGAAATATGCAACAAGAGTCAGGAGCAGAAAGAAAGATGTGAAGAATTGTGAGTAGATTACTTATCTCTCAAAATGAGGAGTCAAGAACTGTTAAACTGGGTATGGTGGCACATACCTGTAATCCCAGCATCCAGCATTCAGTAGGCTGAGGCAGGAAGATGGCCATGAGTTTGAGGCCAGCCTGGACTACACAGTGAGACCCTACCTCCAAAAGGCAAAAAGGAGAAGTGTTAAAATTAAAACCTCTTAAGATCTCTCATAAGCTGTTTTATAAAAAATTGGAATATGGTTATTTTAGAAAACATCTCTTACGGTAAAGAAAATTTATTTTGATGTTCAGTATTTTTTCAGTTTCTGTTTCATTTTTTTCTTAAGTTCTATATAATCGAAGTAGAATGTCTATCATGACAGTACTTTGTAGAGTAGCCCATTTTTCTAAAACCTATGCCTCTTCCTTTCTGTATACACATAAAATTACCTCCTGTCTGCAGTGACAATTCATTAGTGATTGGATTTGGAGTGTTTTAAAACACTTCCACCTTTGTTATTTTCTGCAGCATTTTAAGTTCTTTAAAACAAACAAATAACATTTTTACAAAATAGCAGTTGCTCCTAAGAGAAGTCAAATAAGCCAACACGTTGGGGTTGGTTAGTTCTACCTTTGTAGGGAGATGGATGATTAATGAGCATGAATGAACTCTCTATGAGCACGGCAGTGACTCTTCCTAGACCACACAGTCCAGTTAACGTTATTTTATGGTGGTGCTGCCAGTGAAACCCAAGATCTTGTACACACTAAGCATACTTAATCACTGAGCTCACCCCAGTCCCTGGGGTCCAGTTAAAAATTCCAAGATGGGGATCCAAGTCAGGGGAGCTGTTTTGATATCGGAGGCTTTCATGGTTAGCAGGAATTTAAAAGTTGTTTGGGTCGGTAGCTCTCAGTCTGCCTGCTCAGTCCCTGCGGGTGGCTGTGCTCCTGAGGAGCCAGCTGTGTCTTCAGCCATTCTCAAGTGGCAGGCCACGTGTGAGGAGAGTGGGGAGGACTTCGAGGGGCACAGTGTGCCAGGTCTGGTGAGGCAGGAGAGGTCACAGCAGCAGGCTACCCACACAATCCTCCTTCTGAGCAGAAGGTCATGGAGTAAATGCTTTGGGTTTAAAATCATCTTAGGTCCAAAATATGTGTCATTGTTATGGTTTGGTTCTGGATGTTCTCCCAAAGCCTCATGCACTCATGGGGCAGGCTTCTAGAGTTTATGACTGATTCATGGGTGGGAGTGCCACACCCGCCCTGGGACAGATAGTTTGCATATGTAAGAGAGAGAAAGAGGCTGCCTGCTGCCACTCCTCCCTTTATGCTGGCTTTCCCTATCTTCTGCCACCATGAACGTTGCCCTCTGCCATGTGCCACTGTGCCTTGGAACAGCTGAGTATGGACTGAAACCTGCACAAACTGTGAGCTAAATAAACCTCTCCTTCCTTAATTCTGGGTGTCAGGTATTTTGTCTCAGCAATGAGAGAAAAGTAATCAAGACAGTCATGCAGATGTAACCCTGATGTCTCAGCTTCAACAGCCTTAAGAGCGTGAATGAAGTCACATCCTCATGAGGTCCGCATTATAACTCATGGCCTATCCCCCAGCTCACCTGGCAATACCTGTACCCAGTTAACACAGCAGAATCCTCACGAGGGCAGGTGCCGGAAAGCCCTGGAGAGGGAAGTGGAGAGGGAGGAAGCTGGAGTCAGGGAAGCTACCTGAACTCTGTTGAGGATCTAGATCACATAGGTCCTGCATTTCATGCCCCGAGCACGTTCCCCCCATAGCCAGGAGGAGTGGGCGCCCATTCTCAGGAGAGGATGACACCAGGTGTCCCCAGGACTGAGGTACCTTAGGCAGTTAGAGGTGGAGGCAGTAGAAGGGTTACATACACTCCAGCATCCCCACCTCTTCTGCCCTAACTTCTCAGATGCAGCCAGGCAGGCCTGTGATTGGACAGACTGGGGATGGGATGGTGATCCAGCAGTAAAAGAAAGAGCAAAGGTCTAGAGTAGCCTCTCCCTGCGGGCAGCCCTGTGAAAGGAGCCCTGCAGAGCACTCAGTCCACATGCTCAGTAGCCCACCCGTTTCTGGTACCACTCTCTCCAAGGGGTGAATCCCACATACCTGAGGGAGGCCTTGGGCCTGCAAGCCGCCAGCCAATGAAAGCACAGCTAGAGGAGGGGACTCTAGGGGAAGGAAGCCTCCATGGCACTGTGAGGCCCTCTCCCACAGCTTCTGTTGCGGCTCCCTGTAGCTGGGAATGGAGAACAGGTCCCACAGCAAACCCCACAGTAGGACAGTCCAAATAAGCCATTGGAAGTCAGAGGGTGCTAGGCATGAAAGCTCACCAAAAGAAAAGCATCCAAACAAATCTCTCAGAAAGAGTTAAAAGACAAAAAGATGGGAAGTAATAAAAGTTAAGTTGTATTTACTTAAAAAAATAAGGTAAGCAGTAAGAAGATGATCCTTGCCAAAATTTTATAACTTTCCCCGGGTAAAAGGTATGTTTTCGTCGTTGAAAAGCTTACCAGATGCTTGCATAGTGGCCGGAAATAGGTCCCCACCAAGTCCATGTCCTGATGGAGTGTCAGAGCACAGATGACCTAGAGGAAAGCAGCAGCCAGAAAAATGTAAAGAACAGCAGGGCCACCACACTTTCCAGTTCTGGAGGGCATTGTCTTCACCTGGGCATTCACCTGGCCAGGCTGTCAGTCTCACGGGAGCACTTCCCACCCTCTCTGAGGATGCTGTGGGGGTGTGCCTTGCCAAGGCCCGGTGCTCAGTGAGACAGGCAGACTTTGTCTGTGAGAAGTAGAGTCCTGAGGGGTGGGGGTGGGGGGGTCTCAAGCGTCAGGGAGGGGCCTTCAGAGCGCCTTCCAGAGCAGCCAGAGGGTTTTGCCCAGAAATTGAAATTAGTATTATGCTTGGTAAGAATTAGCATAGGAAAAGATATTTGACAAGAGGGAGGAGCATTATATGAGAAAAGATAGCCCTCCCCGGAGTGATTTTTGGTGCCAGGGAAAGTTTTTCAGAAAAGAAAAGCTGAGAGGCTGTTATGCAGCAAGGGCTGAAGAGCACCGAGGCTCTGGGGAAACCTGTGTGGCTCTAGCTGAATGGTTCTGGGAAGACAGAACAAGAGAAGGTTATCCCCTTCTACAGAAGTATCTAAAACCAGACACTCACGGAGCAGTAGTCACGATGTCCTATGATTCAAAAGAAAATTAAAGATTTAAAATAGTTGCCATGGGGGGTGGGAAATGGCTTAAAACACTATTTTTTGCTTTTACAAAACGTGTAGAACTGGTTGATTTTGTGCATGTGTTCCTCTGATCAAATACAAAAATTTGCAAAATGATAGCTTTGGTGTGGTTTTGGAGGTGAGGGTATATCCCTGGCAGGGCCTTGGCCGAGATGGGCCTTGCCAAAAAGATCAGATGGGGTGAGGCGGTGCGCAGCTCCGTTCTGCATGTGAGCTTAGATCCAGGTGGGGCTGTCAGGAAGGCACTGTCTCTTTGAGGGCCTCCCAGTCTGGCCGTCAAGGTAGGTGGAGGCAGTGAGTAGAGGTGTGTGACACAGCTGCAGTCCCAGCATTGATGCAGGACAGGAGCACCTAGATGGAGGCTGGAAAGGCTTCTATGAGTTGCTGGCACTAGAACCAAGGCAGGGAGGAGGGGAGCCAGGTGAGAAGCAAGGAGAAGGGAACAACCTTTTGCAGAGGAAAGGAGCTCACACACTCCCAGTGGGAGGCACACGCCAGATGCATTGTGACAGAACCTGTTGAACCTCTAGCCTTCTGCCTACTGGGTCCTGTGTACTGTGACACCCAGGAGCCTCTTGGCCGTGTCCTCACTATAGATCCTGGGAGTGGGCCTGAAGCTCATGGCCACTATCATGCATGAGGGCAGAAGAGAGGGAAGGACACAACAGCGAGTGTGTCCCTGAATGACCTTTCTGTCTGCGCTGCTCCACAGGATAAAGAGCCCCGTGGAATTATCCCTCTAGAGAACCTGAGTATCCGGGAGGTGGAGGACTCCAAAAAGCCAGTAAGTATTTCTGTTGAGATACTTTCAGGGGAGAAAGGGAGATGGCAGCAGTTCTTTAAAAAAAATAAATTTGAAAGGCTTAAAAAAAAAACTTGAAAATTACTATCTTGACTTTGGCTTAGGCTTTTTAAATTATCTTTAGGGTTCAAGCCAAAGATGAGACTCTGATAACCTCTTCTGCTCTGTCTCTCTGCTTCAGTATCACTTACATGAGGGACAGAGACTGACCCTCCTTGAAATGGTAGCAGCAAGTGCTCATGACTGAACTGGTTACTTTTTACACCTTGTAAACACTTCCTTTGCTGAGAGTGCTGTAATGTTTCTAGGTTGGGTTTACAAGGCAGTGAATGGCTATATTTCCTGTCTGTTAAGAATGGAGCTAACATCTGTTGGGCCAGCTGGGCTGCTGAGAGGCCTGTTCCACATAGTTGGCCTCCAGCTTCTCTTCTCCATAGGAAACTGTATATTGCCTATATTTTATGATGGTCAGAATAGAGTTTTCTGGGAAATAAATAACATTTCTTTGGGTAGCAGCTTTCTAAGATCTGTCTCTCTTCTGCTTTTCCATCACAGAACTGTTTTGAGCTCTACATCCCTGACAATAAAGACCAAGTAATCAAAGCCTGTAAGACGGAGGCTGATGGGCGAGTGGTCGAAGGAAACCACACTGTGTACCGGATTTCAGCCCCCACACCTGAAGAGAAGGAGGAATGGATTAAATGCATTAAGTAAGTAGCATATGATTTCACCAGACCACGACTCTCGCCTCTCTCCCATACCTACAGCTCTAGCTTCTAAATTTGCCCCTGGGCAGGGGGGGCGAGACTAATTGCCTGTGAGGCATGGGGTCCCTGCTGTCTCCCTGGGAAGGGCACTGCAGCCTCTGTGTGAGGAGGCATCCCCATTTCCTGGGGCTGTTGAGCAGATGAAATGAGCTCCTGCGGGAGGCAGGCTGGTATGCTGCGTGGCCTCTGGCAGCTCCCCTGGATGACAGCTGTCACAGGAACTGTGGCAGATTCCCTCAGCAAACCACTTTATGTGGTGATCCTGTTGTTGGCGAGGCTTTCACCACCTGTTCTTGATGTGTCCTGAGAGCTGTGGAGACACTGTCCCTGGTGAACAGGTTCCCAGTCAACTTACAAGGAATGTGGTGGCTCTGGTGCCACTACCCATCTGGCTGGGCCTGCCATTGTGTGGCTGGTAAGGTCTGGATTAGAACACAGCCGTGAGAACATGTAGTATGAGGTCAAAACAAGCAAAAGCCTCATCTTGTCCCATGTCTGGTGCATCACTTTCACAGCCCCTGTGTGGACACAGCAGGTGCCAAGGACACTGACTGAGCCCACAGGGACAGTCAAGTGGGGCATACCCAGGTCTTCTAGTTCTGTCCCTTACTTGTTCTGTTTTCTCCCATTTTCTGTGCTCCAGAGCAGCCATCAGCAGGGACCCTTTCTACGAGATGCTTGCAGCACGAAAAAAGAAGGTCTCTTCCACGAAGAGACACTGAACGCACTGCCAGGGTATCGTCCAGCCCGCAGAGCTGCAGCCTTTCTCCTGCACCTCTGCTAACGAGCACTGCGGAGGAGAGGGGTCCTCAGCCAGCCCTGCCTGAGTTCTACAAACTAGCTTCAGCTTTTGCATTCTTTTGAGGGGAGAAAGGGTGGGCAGTTGTCACTGGGAAGGGGACTGACGCCTGCAAGCGTAGGCGCTCAGCCTTTGTCTCTCCCAAGGGAGATCTGACGCAGGGCAGCTGCTGCAGCAGAGCTGGGAGAGCCCTGTTTACCTCTCAGTCACTCCCTACGCGGAGCCTTCCTCCCTGCACCGAGTACGCTCCTATGGATACATGATTATACAGTAAGAGGAGAGGTGGAAAGGAAGCAAAGCCACGTACTATAAAGATCTATTTTTATTTTCTAAAAAGAAACAGAACACAGCTGCCCTGCCTGTTGGGGACCCCCTGGGGAAGGGCTCCCAGGCTGCTGCAGGCTCCTCCTGGCAGGGCCAGCCACTGCCTGCCTGGGAGTGCTGCTCAGTGACCCATCTGGGCAAGTGAGGGCTGCCACCATGCAACAGTGCAGGGAGGCCTCTGCGGTGGGTGGTATGGGCAGTGCCCGCCCAAGTGCCTGCGGGGCTCCGGGAGAGGAGGGTAGGGGGCTGACCGGACACCTCCGTCGTCTTTCTCCCTCAGAACCCAGGTCTTGCTGGGCTTTAAACAGAAAGTCAGCATTTTCCTTGAGCTAAATACCTGATAACCAAAACTGTGAGGAGGTTATCCCAACAGGTCTGGGTGACCTCACTGGTTCCTATCTGGTTTTTCTTTCTCATCCCCAAACTCCACTCCTCGTTCTAGAGGAAGGAGGAGGTCTTACCTGATCCCCATGGGGCTTCTGCCTTTTCTGCCTCAAAAGGGCCCTAAGGGGGCTCCTCTGGTGCGCTGTGTGGTGGCCTCCAGGGGTCAGGGCCTGGTCTGCTCAGCAGTGGAATGAGAGGTTGGGTCACTCTCCGTCCTCTCCCCTGCAACATGTGTGTGAGTGGGCTGCCCCTCCTGTACGGTGTGAAGGGAGCCACGAAACGCAGCGTTCTCCTGCCGTTCTCTCAGGGACTCTCAAGGGCAGCTCCTGCCACATGGTCAGGCAGAGCAGGTGGTGGCTGGCATCTTGGCATACCCGCTACGTGTCTGGGTCAGTGCAGAGGAGCCAGGTCCTCACAGCACTATGGACTGGCTCCTCTGACTCCATAGGGTAGGGAACATCTCTGAAAATAGCTTTGCAGAAGGATGGGGGATGGGGGAAGGGTGGCATTCTGGCCCCTTCCTGTAGATCCCTCCTGGAGTGGCTTCAAGCCTTCACCCGAAAGCTTGTGAGGGTAGTAGAAGCGGGTCCAAGCTGGAAACCCAAACTTTCCAGCAGAGAACCAGGGCAGTGCCAGCCAGAGCCCCTCTAGCAGGCCCAGGCCCTCACAGTGGTTCTCACTGATGTTTCCTAGACAAGAGAGGCATCTGGATCAGTATTTGTGTATTTATCAGAGGTGTAAATAATCCATGTATAGTTTTTCTTTTAGATTATTTTGTATTTGTTTTAAAGAAAATTTGTCAAAATACAGAATATAAAGAAATGACTGAAAGTTGTTGACAGGGTTTTTAAAAAAATTATAATTATTATTCCAATTGTTTTTGTTCATTTGTTTTTGCCTTGTAAACTAGCGCCAAGGAACTGCAGCAAATAAACTCCAACTCTGCCCAAACCACCTTTGCTGTCTGCAGAGTCTTGTTTTCCTGCAGGGCTCCCACAAGGGGTAGGGGCCTCTAGCTGTGTGGCGAGTCCGGGTGTGTTGCTCCTGCCCCAAGCACAGCCATGAAGGAACTGGGACGTAGTGGGAGGCCCTGTCTTCTCTTCAGGAGGGCAGAGCGGGCAAAGAATTGGCTTAGTCTTGCCTCTTCCTCCTCATCACTTTAATTATATCCCTTAGTTATTGCAAACTGATCAGGCCCACGATCTCCCAAATGAGTGGACAGTGAAGGCTTAAATAAATGATACAAATGGATTGATTTCAGGGTTCTGGGAGGTTCCAAACCCTCTAACAGAATTTGAGATTCTGGGGGCTAAGACAAAAGAATTTCTCTGAGCAGCCCATATTTATTTGGTTTTCAAATAAAGGAGGGGGATATTGAATAAAATGCAGGAATCTAGCAGGACTTAGGGAAATATGTTCCCAAGCAGTAAATTACGTAAGTCAGCAGAACTACCTTATCTTTAGGTTGACCTTTACTGTAGGAGTGTGGAGCCTGCAGCTGCAGTCTCCTTTTAGTTAATTGGGGTTGGAGCCAGACGTCCTCAGCTGTGGCTTTATCTTGTCCTTTGAAGCTTCGCAGCTTCACAGGCCAATATAGGCCTCAGTGGGGACCGGTGACCTATAGAGGTTCACTTAACTGTGAGTCTGCTGCCCATCTCCAGACAAGGTGCCTAGGCTTTGGACAACTCCCAAGTAAACATGGAAAGCCAATTGGTTAATATTAAATCCTTCTCAGAGCCACTTTTGAAGTGGTCTGCATCACTCCCTTTCAAGGAAGAAACAGATATCAAACACCCAACTTCAAGATCAGGAAATGTGCCTCAGTCAGTTTTATGTTTTCAGTGTATTTCACCCTCTAGATGTGCCCATGTAGTGCCAGGGAGTAAACAGGACAAGATGCAGAGAGAGCTTAGGGGCAGGAACAGGCTCTTGGTGATTCTTCTCAGAGCAGAGCCAGGAAGCAGGTCTGGACTCTCACTGGGCAGACTTTTCATCAGCTGGGCTTCCCTGTGGCCCTTCGCAGATGACTTCTACATTTGCCGGGAGAGGTGGATACTTAGGTATGAAAAGCAACTTCCTGCCTTCAGCCCAGCTCACCAGTACACTCTGCTTTGTGTCCTTCCATCTGTCTCCCAAAGAAGTGACTTTGTTTCTGCCCGCCTGTCATAGACCCTTCTTTGTCAGTGCATTCCTCTCTTACGAATGTTCTTAGTCTCCTTGCCCTTTGATTCCTTTCCTTCAAACTAACAATGTCCAAATTTTGTTTAAGAAGTGACTCCCTGAGTTGCTCTTTTGTCAGGAGCAAGACAAAGGTGTATGCTCTGACCATTTCTATGCAACTTTGAGGTTTGAGTTGGGGCGGTTAGGCAAAAGAAGGAACAAGAGGCATCCAGATAGGAAAAGAAGAGGTAAAATGACTGACATAACTGTATATAGAAAATCCTGAGGAACCTACAAAAGACTATTAGGACAAATAAATGAATTCAGCACCATGATAGGGTATAAGATCAATCAGTATATAAAATCAGTTGTTTTCAATGCATTAATAGTGAATAACCCAGAAAAATTTAAAAAACAGTTCTTTTTTTGTTATGTTTTGTTTTGGTACCAGGGATAGAACTCAGGATCTTGTGCTTGCCAGGCAGGCATTTGTGCCTCTGAGCTTCATCCCAGCAACAGTTCAATATTTAATAGCATCAAAAATATTAAAATAGGAATCTTTTTAATGTATAAAATTTCTGTACTAAAGATATTAAGACCTAAATAAAGATCTCAGATTCATGGATTGCAGGACTTAATATTCAAACAACTACTCATCAAATTTACCTATACATTCTATACAGTTCTTATCAAAATCCCAGCTGCTCTTTTGAGAGAAATGAAAAGCCTATTCTAAAGTTTATATGGAAATGCAAGGAACCAGGAATAGTAAAAACAATCTTGAACAAAACTGGAAGACTTACAACTCCCAATTTTACAATTCACAATGATGAAGACTTTGCTCAATATCTCTAGCCATCAGAAAAATGCAAATTAAAACAATGCTAAGATTCGTACTCCAAAAAGAATGGCAATCATTAGGAAATCAAGAACAGGTGCTGGTGAGGCTGTGGTGAAATGGAACCCTCCTCCATTGTTGGTGGGAATGTCAACTAGTACAACCATTAGGGAAATCAATATGGAGATTCCTCAAAATACTGAAATTAGAAATTCCCTCTGACTTAGTAATCCCTGTGCTAGTTATCTTCCCCAAAGAGTGAAAGACATCATACTGCAGCAGTACATGCATACCGTGTTTACAGCAGCACAACTCAACTCATGATAGCTAAATCCTGAAACAGCCTGTATAACCATCAACAGATGATTGGATAAAGAAAATGTATCTATATGTAATGGAATACTACTCTGCTATAAAGAATGACATATTTGGCCAGGCATGGTGGCACACGGCTGTAATCCCAGCACTCAGGAGGGTGAGGCAGAAGGATTGTTACGAGTTCAAGACCAGCCTGGGCTACAAAGTGAGTTCAAGGCCAGCCTGAACTGCACAGTGAGACCCTGTCTCAAAAAGACAAAAAAAAAAAAAAAAAAAAAAGGAACCAAAGAATGACCTATTTGAGACATTTGTAGGAAAATGGATGCGCCTGGAAAGTACAATGTGGAGTGAATAAGCCAGACACCCATGCTTAAATACCGTGGTATCGTTTGCGTGAGGCAAAGCACAAAGAGAATAAGAAGATGGATAGAGGGGACAAGGAGATGGACCTCTTGCAGTAGGAAAGTGGTCCAAGGGACCAAGGGCGAGCGGTGAGGAGGAGGGGAGAAACAGAGATGTGCCAAGTATGGGAACCTCACAACCTCAAATAATGTACACATACACCACGAACTCATCAGTAATATCAACAAGAATGAAAACTGGGAGAGGGGAACAGGAGGGGGAAGGAGGGAAGGGCGGGAAAGGGGAGGGGGAAGGAGATTAAAACAGAAACAAGCCGTGGTCTGTACCCGTAACCACTCTCCGAGATGATTGTGAACTGCAAACATGTAGTAATAAAATAAATAATAAAATAATGTTTAAAAATAGACTGTGGTACCGGTAGAAGGATGAATGTGACAGACCAGTTGGACTACCCGTAGAGAGTTCAGGAAAAAATCTCATACATGTATGTGCAATTGATTTTAGACAGGGTGCCAAGACAATTTGGTGGAGATCAGAACAGTCTTCAAATTCATATTGGAGTATCTTTATGTGCAAAAGAATAAAGTTAGACTTTCATGTCAACTATAAAAAGTATCTCAAAGTGGATCAGAAACCTAAATTATAAAAGCCACAACAAACTCTTAGAAAGAATCCTGAGTTAGAATTCTGGTTTTTAGGGATGACACCTGAGGATTGAAAACGGGGAGCCGAGGCAGACCCAGATCACTCCTCCTGCGCACACCCAGATCCCTTCTGAGGCCAGGTGAATGGGGTTCCCCGCACGCACCAAGCAGAGTTCCACAGTGGACACTGCTGCGTGCTTTCCAATCCATTTCAGTTCCAGCTCTACCTGGAGGCAGTGTCAGCTCCCACGGGCTGGCAGCTTAGTCCCCAAGACTGCCATCCCCACTTGGATCCATTCCTGTTGAAAGTCCCAGGTTGTATTTACCTGTGCTTTTGGCCAGCTAGTATAAATCTGGGCTCCTACAACTCCCTTATCAAATACAATTAATTTTCTTGAGCAGCCACAGAACTCAGGGAAACATGCCAGGCCAGTATAAAGGACAGCACAAAGGACGGGACAGATGAAGAGTGAATCCCGTCTGCCTGGGTGTTTCTGGAGGTCTCATGGCTGACAGACTGGGTGGGAAACCCAGCCAGGCCTATCTGCATGGCCGTCTCGGCCTCTCTGGGCGGCATTCCTCCCTGCAGAGTGTGGGCAGGACCCCTCTAGAACGGGGGGCGGGAGGGTGCTCACTATCTTGATCTACTGCTGTCAAAGTAGGTCAAAGTTATGAGCCAGGAACCTTGGATAGAAACCAATTAATAAATTTGACTTTGTCAACAGTGAAAACATATGTCCTTTAGAGGATACAGCTGTGGCTTGAAAGTCCCCACCAAATTTCATGTTGAATTCTGACTGCTGTGGTAACAGTATGATGAGGCAGGACCTTTAAGCAGTGCTTGATGTCATTATTTCGGCAGTGAGGAGTGGAGTTCTGCTTGCCCTCTCTCCCAAGTTTCCTAATCTGGTGGACTCTGCTTAGCACACGGGCCACTGCACTATGACTTACTACAGAAAGGACAGTGTAAAGACTTCATCTCCCAGTAATGCACAGATCGTTATATAAACCGGAAGTAGAATGTGTCCGGACCAACTGGGGAGTCAGGAATAGATGAGAATAATCACAGCTGGGGTCGGGATTCTTACCTTCCTCAGTCCAGTGCTCTGCACATTTCAGCGCGTGACATTTCATGACATTTGCTTTTCTCCTCTTGGCTTAGATATTCGCATGTATTCAACCACGTGTATTTGTGTTTGGCACATGATTCTGCTTCAGGCTCCTGACTCTGCTTAAGTTTTTGTTACCTGAGTCTTAAACCAGAGGCCTGGCTCCTAGCGTCCCAATATCGTTGGTTGCCATGGGCCCTCGCGTTAATGGAAATGAAAATGAAAGCAGCAGTGTTAATTTAGAGGCAAAAATTTTAATGGGAAAATAAAGGGAAGCACAGCTTAGACAAAGATTAAATTGGTCTCTTGAAAAAAGTAAGACAGAAAAAGGCTTCCTTTTGAGGAACTGAAAGGTGCACAGATCAAAAGAGGTCATTTGACTGGCCCCCTCACAAAAGAATAGTGACCGCACAGGGTGCACGGGAGGGTGGGATTCGGTGATCATTATCTCAGGCTTGTGTGGCAGCGCTGGGGGATCCTGACAGCTTGTGGGGTATTCAGTTCTCATGAAATGATTGTCTCTGCTTGGGGCAGTCTCAGTCCTGTGAGGCTTTACTTTTCCTGGGACCCAGATGACTGTAGGTTTAGGCCGGTGGTGACAAGCCTATGGTGTGCATATTGTTTTTCTTTTAAAACAAAAGATGTTAATGTGTGAATTGTTTTTATAAAATAAAACCTCAGTGTTCCGGTTTAAGTGCAGTGTTGGTACTTTGCAATAAATAAGTGGGTTTGGGTTGCAGTCCGGGCGCCCGTCCCTGGAAGGTTTGTCATCACTGATTTAAGTCAGTGGCTAGAGACACAGGCGTCACCCCAGGGAGGGCCTCTGGAGCTGGATGTGGTGAATCCGGGAGCCAGATTATCCTACTGTAGTAATCACTTTCCTCATTGCTGGGACAAAATGTGTGACCCCCACAACCTAAGGGAGAAGAGGTTTATTTTGGCTCTCGGTTGTAGTCCAGAGCTGGCTGGTTCTGAGGCAGAGATCGCAAGGTGGGGTAGCACAGTGGAGGAACGTCTGCTCACGGAACGTCTGCTCACGTCCCGGCAGCCAGGAAGCAGAGCGCAGAGGGAGGAGCTGGGGAGGGAGGTGCACCCTTCCAGCTCTCGCCCCAGTGACCTGCTGCCGGCCAGGCCCTATTTCCTAAGAGCAGGCCCGCTGTAACGGCCCTGTAATCCAGGCACCTTCCACAGCCACTGCCTCCGCGTGCCCAAGGCTTTCAGGAGACTTTCCAGATCCATACCACAACAGGAGGCCCTGTCAACCCAAGAGTGACTTCAGCTACTCTTACACGGGTGGGTGTGCTCAATCTTGAAAGGGGAGGCAATAGGCCACGTACATTTAGGGCT
Source organism: Dinomys branickii (assembly GCA_004027595.1). Lineage (NCBI taxonomy): Eukaryota > Metazoa > Chordata > Mammalia > Rodentia > Dinomyidae > Dinomys > Dinomys branickii. Next base: position 43,260 of record PVLD010006486.1, on the reverse strand, counting down.
AGTAAACTTTTCCTACTTATATCCAACGCTTCCGGGTAATAAGGGATACTCAATGATGGTCACTTATGTAACCTATCCGTGGGCCCAAGCAGAGTCCTAGCTTTTAGCAAAAGCTGCTTGTAAGTGCTTAATTGCCTCAGAATAAAATACAAATCCTTCTCTCAATGAGTAGCAGGTTAAGGGCCCAGTACTTTGTCCTGTCTTTCTGGTAGTGTCTGTGTCGTGGCTATGTCTCTACCAGACCAGGACAACACTCACTGTAAAAGACCAAAAGGAAAACCGCGGTGGTAAAGTAGAAAAGGAACGCGCTGTGGCCCTACCAGGGAGAAAAGCAGCAGTCCGGTGACTGAGTCTGACTCTGAGTTTCTAACAACAGTCTGGGTCATACAGGGAAGGACCAGAGGCTAAGGGTGGGCTAGCATAGCTGCCCAGCTCAGTCAGCGCAAGTCCAGTTCCTCCTCCTCTCGGGATGACCACTGGGAGCTTTGTGAAGGATAAGGAAGTTGTGCTGCTTGGGGGGCGAGGGAGGGGTTGACCCTTGTCATAAAATGTCTGTTGATCAGATCTGTACCTCCTGGAAGCCAGTGTGCCTGCAGGAGAGAATGGCTTAGAATGATGCAAGAAGGAGTAAGATACATCAAGGACCTGGCCCTGTTGGTAAGCGTGAAGCCTGTGAGTCTCAGGCAGAGCATCCGCACTTCTTTACGGTCAAAAGTGAGACACAGCTACAACTTACTGAGTTCCTGTGTCTTTTCCTTCATTTTCTCACATGGAACTCCCTCAACATCCCCACGAGATGCAGCTGGTCATTCCCAGGGAGCTGAGAGAGAAAGGGTTAGTACCAGAATGAGGCTCTAGTTGAGCTCGTGGGTGTACAGCAGATTCAAAGCCAAGTCTGACTTCAGAGCAGAAAGTCTGTTTGCAGTCATTACCAACTGCCTGCTTATTCCTTTAATCCAGACCTGCAGGGCTGTGCCGGGTCCTGAAGGTTCAAGTGTCTCTGGATCTGCTTGGCAGTGAGTCCCTACAACAGGATTCTTGGGCTCTGTTGCTCCTTGCCCTGCTGCCCCAGCTTCTGCTTCTGGGTGACCGGGGTGGCTTCCTATTACTCATACAGGGCCTTGTGAGCACATGCTTTTCTTGTGTTTTCTTTATTCTGTGAGTGAAGCTGTAGAGTTCCCAGCAGACTCCTGAAAGCCAGCTTCACGCTGAATGTGCATAGGGGTTCCTCCAACAGACTCAGGCCAGTTTGCTGCGTTATGGCCTCCCCCTCCTGCATGCTTCGGGGATGTGGCATCTCCTAACCTGCATGGTCCTGGGCAGGCAGCACCTTGGGGAAATAAGTGTTTGTTTCATGCCTTGGGCCAACTCTGCCCTTTCCTGGTGCATCCCAGTTGCTCAGTTCGTCTGCTATCAGCATGTGCCTTCCAGCCTGCATGCAGTGCCCACCTTAGTTGATCCCGCACCTCTGGAGAACCCCAGAGTCAGAGCTCTGTAACTTGTGCCAGGCCCTCCCTCACTCCCTGGCTGCTCTCCTCCTTTCCCCTCTCCCTGTCCCCCTCCTTCCCGCCTGAGCAGTCCCAAGTTTCTGCCTCCTGGCTCCCACCAGGTCTTCCCACCTCCTGCCCCTGTGGCCTTCTGGCCCAAAGCTGCTCTCCTGCTTGGGGCTTCTCCCAGCACCCTGCTCCCCAGGGACCCTCCTTCTCGCTCCTCCCCATTCCCTGTTCCCTCCACATCATGAGTGTCCCACAATACTCGCACGCGTATGGCTTGCTGAGATTCATGGATTCACACTGAATAGTAACACACTGGTGATTTACCCCAGCTCAGGCAGTGTTCGCCAGAGCTTTTTCCATTTTGCACTCACAAAACAACCTGCAGAGGCAGAATGGTACCCAGTTGTGCAAGGGTCGGAGAGCCTGGTGATCTCAGAGACCTGGCCTCCTCTCCACTATGCCTGCCCAAGGCCAGGCCAAAGGCTGACCTTCTGGAGCTCTCAGGGCTTGTCATCCCAGTAGCCCTTTGAGTTTCAGTCCATGGGGCTTACCTCTGAAGGCCTGAGGTCAGGAACAGAGGGCCCAGACCAAGGCTCTTCCAGTTTAGTGGCAATACCTGTCACTCAAGGTGCCATCTCTGATGGTCACCAAACATCATTCTACTGTGTGCTGGGCTCCAGTTACCCAGAGGTGAGGGTGTCCTCTGCTTCACGAGATCTCAGGAAACCATGTACTGATCACATCTCATGGAACCACAGGGTCCCTTGGGCACCCCACAGAGAGAACCCACCTACCTGTCAGGCTAGCTGACAGAGAGACATCGGGAGGGATCCTTTGGGAGGAATTGCTGACATGAGTCTTCATGACTGTGTAAAAGAGCCAGACCCCACCTCCTCTTACCTGATTTCTAGTCTCTTCAGAGTGCCCAGGGTGCCCTTGTCAGACCCTTGTGTGATTCTGTGCACTCGGGTTGAGCCAAAGCTACTAACTCTGCAAAAGACACTAACATCTTAAGATAGCAACCTCCTCTCCCTTGCTTCTGCACTTTGGGGGTCACCTCTTCCACATTCTTGGGCTTTTCTGGTCAGCTGTACTCTGCCAGGGCCAGTAGGAGAAGGACAGAGCCCACCAAGCCCCCACCATGTGCTGGGCACCTCTCCTAGCACAAGCCCTCCTCACCCTGAAACACAGGGGCACCAGGCACTCAGAGGCCAGGTAGCCCATCAAACCAGAAGTAAGAGGGAGACAGCTGGGGACTTAAGAGACCTGTAATATAAGCAGGTAGTGCTTAACCACATCACAGTATTTCTTGGAAGAACTCAGTCCCTTGCTTAAAGCTTTCTTCCCAAGGAACAGAGCCCAAACCTGGAATGGGTGAGGCCGACATGCAGATTTTGGTACCACGTGTTGTGTAATCAACCTTGTTACACTTTCCAAGAATTACAGCTAATGACTTCCTTTCAGCTTGTGCTTGAAGGCTGAGTCCAGATGAGACCCTGGACTGAGAATGTCTATGGACAGTCAAACCGCTCTCTTTCCATTCCTTTTTGTCAGTTTCTTGGCTGCTGCAACAAATTACTTCAAACTCAGTGGATTTAAAAACCACAGAATGATTTTCTTGCAGTTCTGGAGGTCAAAATCTCAAATGGGTCTCACTGGGTTAAAATTCAGGTGGAAGCAGGGCTGGGCCCTTCTGGAAGCCCTAGGAGACCCTCTGTTTCCTGGCCTTTCCCTCTTCCAGGAGCCGTGCACTTGACTCATGGCTTCTCCTCTGGCCCCGCATCTTCCAACACTGTAGCACTGGCAGATCTTCAGGTGTCTCTCTGACTCTGTCTCTGCGTCTGTCTTTCATGCACAAGAACCTTATAACCTTGCTGGGCTACATTACCCTGATGATCTCCCTATACATTTTGAGGTCAAGTGAGTAGCTGTTGTAGGCCTCTCACTGTCACTGTGACAAGATACCAGAGAGAAACAATTTATAAAGAGCAAAGGTCTATTTCGGCTGATGGTTTCAGAGGTCTGGGTCCATGGTTGGTTGGTTCTGTTGCTTTTCAACAGGGTACGCTGGTAGAAACCTTCGGTGGAGGAAGATGCTCACTTCATAGAAGTGGGAAGCAAAGAGGAAACAGAAAGGCCCCTTCAGTGCCAAGCCTCCAGAGACCTAACTCCCTCTTACACTTGGCCTCACTGATTAAAGATCCCATCGCCTCCCACTAATACTATAGGCTGGGCACCAAGCCTTGGGGAACGCATGTCCAACCCACAGTAGGTCAGCCCTCATCCCAGCTGCAGCTGCAATTCCCTCTGACTTTGAGATGGGACATAGTTACCAGTTCTAGGAATTAGGGTGTGCACAAGGCCTGGGAACCACCATATTTATTATCTGGAATTTTAAGAATATAGGAGAAGAAAAAGAATACCCCCAAAGCCCATATTCCTGTTACCCAGAATTTCCCAAGGTTAATCTTTGGTCACTTTCTGCTCTAATTATTAAAATGACAGGTGTTCCCACTTCCACGAGGATGTAGAAAGAACAGTACCCCGCCTCACCAGTGGAGAGGCCTTCCACTCCTGGAAACTACCCTGGGCCCACGACAGGATCGAACTTGCAGGGCAAGCTCCTCAGCGCTGGCTGTGCTGGAGCAGGGCTATCTCTTGTCACTGATATCCCCAAATACCACCCTCCACATGGTCATTCACGTCACCATGGGATTGCTGAGTGCTTCTGAGGGAACCGTGCGTGGCTGCTCCTCACGGCTCATGGTACCCTTGTTTCTGTGGCATTTCATTGAAGAGGTCAGGCCTATTGACCTGTTGTGCACATCCTCGGGGCCCAGGGCCAGGTTTTCTGTGCTGTTTCTGGCTGTGTCACCTGGAGGCAGGTGTTTGGCAGTCAGAAGCCTGAGGTGAGGTCCTCCAGTCAGCAGGTGCAGGTGGATGGGTATCTCTTTCTCCAGCTGTGCCTCCCGGCCCCACCCCACTAGCATCGCCCTCTCTGGCTGCCCTTAGGAAAGTCATGATCACTGCTCCATCCGCCACTGCCCATGCTGTGCCTTTTTGTGATCCCACCTGAGCTGTTCTCTCTCTGAGGTTGCTGCAAGGACACGCCCACCAGTGCTGTTTCACTCAGCCCACTGTACCATTAAACACTTGTAAAACATTCTATTTCAAGATATTTTCAACTCACACGAGAGATTCAATAGTACAGGCAGAGCATCTACCTGCTTCTGATTGCCAGCTTTAGAACCTTCTCCTCCTTATCAATTTTTAGGTTTGAAGTTCTGGTTCCAGCTGTTTCTTTTTATGTCTACACACGTTTGTCAGAGGCGATTTAATTAGCCTGAGGGCTGAATTGCAGCTTTCTTTTCCCTCAGGTCTGATTCTGGGGGCAGAATCTGAAATGCTTTGATTTCTTATTCTCCTCTTACGGTTTTAGTTTATTTCAACAAAAGATTTCAACAAAAGAGAATGGAAGGGGAAAATGGAAACAAAGCTTTTGTAAATAAGGAGGGGACGAGGGGCTGAAGGGAGGGGAGGGGAGGGGAATGGGAAAAAAAGAATTAAGACATATGTGCAGGTACAAATTCCCTCTGGTGAATCTGACCATTGTGCATAGCAAATCCATAGAAAGAAAGAAAGAAAGAAAGAAAGAAAGAAAGAAAGAAAGAAAGAAAGAAAGAAAGAAAGAAAGAAAAGAAAAGAAAAGAGATAGAAGAAGACTGTGGGATTCCCACATCTCCCTGGAGACTTCCCTGATTCTGTCAATGGCACCGTTTCTCCGACACAGGCCACCTTGGCTGTACAGAGTTCTTCACGTCAAGGTCTTGCTCTTGACTCCTTAGCTGGAACCATTTACTAAATAAATTCTGGATGTTCACAGGCTGGTTCAGGTTCCTGAGAAGAGGATACTGCATAATTATCCTATCTAAACAGCGTACATGCTAAGAAATTCTGCCTGTCAACCTTGCCAACTGATGTATGACACCAAGCTTGAGTGAGGAAGCATCCTCAAGAGGGAGTGGAGGAGAATTTTGTTTTGAAATCAACCATTTGTGGTCAATTTCACATGAGTGCCTATTGCCCAAATAAAATTATCCATGAAGGCAGTCAGAGTCCTGAAATCTGCATAAAGAATATGGTCTAATTCATCTGCAAACCTCTCTTGGTTTAGGATGGAGAGGAGGTAGTTTTGCAAGAAACATTTGTGCATATGAAGCCCAAATATGCCAAGGACATCATCTCTGACCATCCTGACTTGCTTGTGTGTGCCCAGTGCAGGGGACGGGTTAAGTCGGGGAGCCATGGCGCTACTACAACCCAAGGGACGCTGCTGGGATGGTCAGCCTGCAGCCAACACCTTGTGCTAGCCCAGCCCTGTTCCCAGGAAACTAGTGTCTACAGCTGTGTAAGAGCCTTAGGACTTCTGCTTCCAGCCAAGAGCGAATAACTGGTACTAGGCCTGACTTTCTGCTGGGAAAGAAAAAAAAAAATGGACAAGTGGAAGAGGCAAATGGCTTCAGGCTCTGGACAACGGAGAGCATAGGCCTGAGGTTCTTGAAACAGAAAACATCTGAACTGAAGCTGCTCGGAAGCCTTGATCTTGGAGGCAAGTTTGCACCACAGCTTTGGGAGATGAAGCCCAAGCAGCGTGGGATCATTACTGGGCTGAATTGGGAAAGGTCAGAATTCTGGCCCAGTAAACTGACTAAAGTTCTCAATCAAGGTCCCAGAGAAAAGGACGTGAAAGTTGGCAAGGACACTCACTACACAGTCAGGCCAGGCTTCAGGAGGAGTGGGAACTAGATGTGGCACTGGAAGGGAAGGCAGCTGTTCATCTCAGCCTAGCCCAAGAGAGACCATGCATTCAGATGTGACCCCAGAAGGTCCAGCTTCAGTACAGCTATGCCTTAGGACTATGGCCAAGACCAAAATAGACTTTCCTGCATAAAGATTACGGGAAACTTGATGAGTGGAAAGGGCCTCCTAGTAAGTTAACCATCTACCAAAACACATCTCAACGCTTTTTTTTTTTTTTTTGCTACTGGGTGATAAATGATTACACTGAGACCCCCACAGAACCAGACCAGGCATTCTGATGCAAGAGGAGTCTTTATTGGATATGGGAGTGACACAGCGGGCTGCCCAGCAGACTAAGACAGCCCCAAGCTGAGCAAAGTGTGAGGTTTTTAAGCTATTTTCCGGGGAGGGTGTCCGTGGACCAGAACACTTGGGAGGGGTTGTCCGTGGGCCAGAACAGCCTGAGTGGGGTGGGTTGTTTGTCAGAGTTAAATGTCTGGTTCTGCCAAGGTAGATGAGGGCGGGGTTGGTTTTTGTGATTGAGGAGAACTGGAGTGGAACAGGCAAGGAGGAAGGAGTTTTTATGCTGGCTACCTTGTGACTTGTCATTGGGAATCAAACTCAGGACCTTCCACTTGCCAGGCAGGTGCTGTGCCACTGAGCTATATCCCTGGCAACACTCTTTAAAGGAAGACAACTGAATCCAGACTGTCTGCCATGTTTATTAACACTTTCTAGCACATAACAGAAACTGCAGGACATACAAAGAAACAGGATAATGCAATGTCTAATCAAGGAAGAAAGCAAATAAAAACATGCCAAGATAACCTCATGTTGAAACTAGCTATAAGGACTTTAAAACTATTATTATAAATATATGATCAATTACTGCTTAATAAACTCTTTGAGGCACTTCAGTACAGACAGGAAACCTTTTTAGCAGCTAATGTGGGAATAGCTAGATAAGGAAAGGGAGATAAAGGAATCTCCAGTCCTTCCTGGTTACATATAACAGGTTAATATTATCCCTTAGTTACTGAGGGCTGATCAGGCCCCCAATCTCCAAAATGAGTGGACAGTGAAGGCTTAAATAAATGAGACAAGTGCTATGATTTCAGGACTCCAAGAGGTTCCAAACTCCAACAGAATTCGAGATTCTCCGGGGCTAAGACAAAGAACTTCTCTGGATGGCCTGTATTTATTTAGTTTTCAAACAAAGGAGGGGGATTCTGAAGAAATACAGGAATCTAGCAGGACTTTGGGAAATACTTTCCCAAGTAGTAAATTATGTCAATAAGCAGAACTACTTTTAGGTTGACCCTTATTGTAGGAGTGTGGAGCCTGCAGCTGCAGCCTCCTTTTAGTTAATTGGGGTTGGAGCCAAACATCCTCAGCTATGGCTTTATCTTGTTTTTTGAGGTTTCACAGCTTCATAAGCCAATATAGTGCTCAAGGGGGACCAGGGACTTATAGAGGTTTACTTACTATGAGTCCACTACCTATCTGCAGACAAGGTGCCTAGGATTTGGACAATTCACAAATAAACATGGAAAGTCAATTGGTTAATATTAAATCCTTCTCGGAGCTACTTCATAGTGGTCTCCATCATACATACACAGAAATTACCTTGGGATGTATTATAGATTTAACCCCATGAAAAATAGAAGAATATCTCCAAGAGATTTGGTTTAAGCAAGATTTCTTGGAGATCAAATTATAAATGTTTTGTCTGGCTTGAAGAACACAGACGAGAGGTAGAGGAGGTACATCTTCTCTGTAGCCCAGGAGGCTGCAGGTTCCAGCTGCTCTGCCACCCTGGGAATGTGCCTGTCACCCTAGTATGTGCCCCAGCAAGGGACAACATGCAATTGGCAGTTCTCCTGGAATTAGCACATATCAGGCATTTTCTAAATTTTGTGACTGCCTGAGTCAGGTCTTTTGGGCTTCCTAGGGGGAGTCTAATTCTGACTTAGGTTAACGATTTTTCCTCTGAAACTTCAGGTATATGTATAAAATTGTTAGCTACTATGGTTTCCCAAAAATAGGACCTAACCAGAAAGTGTTTGTTGTTACCATGGTGATGACCAGAGTTATGCCGAAGGTTACACAGTACCTCACTGTTCTTTTGCTCCGTGGCTCCTCCATAATAGCAGATAAGGCAAGGTGATGAGGCTCACATTTTTTATCTCTGGTTTTCAAGGTTGATTATTTTCTGGTTAGGTCGTATTTTGGAGGAAACACAGGTATTTGCTGACTCTGTTATTACACAAATCTGTGTGCTCACTGTAGTTTTGCAGGGGGGACAGTTACTCTGTAGTCCCCACCCACCTCTAAGTGATATTAGAGCTACATTTATCTCCACGGTCTGAGACTCTGTCCTGCAAATTTATCACCCTGAACCCTCACTTGAATGTCTGACTTTCTCAAGCATAAGCCTTTCCCTTTCTTCCTGCTGCAGGTCCCCTGTGACAGCTGGCTCTTCACTTTCTGCATCTCCATGCCCCATGTCCTTCAAGACTGGATAAAGAAATATGCTCACAGCAGTCCACAAAGCTGTCTTCTGAGACTCAGAGACTCTGGGCAGTCACCTCCTTCACCCAGATCAGCCTGAGGGCCCAGTTTCCCCAGAACAATCCCACTTTTCCTCTTTGTCCCAGTGTAGTTCTTAAGAAAGCCACTTTCATCTTCCCAGTGTCCTAGTCTGGGATGAGTGTCAGATCATAAGTGGAAGAAACTCAAGAGTCTTTGATCCTTTGAGTTTCCAGCTCTTTGCCCATGTCTATCTCCTTCTCTTCAGGGTAGAATTTGGATTGAAAATTTAGGCCACGGCAGAGCTGGGCATGGTGGTGCATGCCTATAATCTCCGCACTCAGGAGGCTGAGGCAGGAACATTGATGTGAGTTTGAGACCAGCTGGGGCTACATAGTGAGACACCATCAAAAAAAGAAAGAAGATTTAGGCCATGGAATGAGAAGTCCTTTTAGCAGAGTAGTTCCCGAGAAGGTTAAATTTGCTTGATGGGCTTGGAGAGCCAAACAGGGACCAGTATGCCGATTCCAAGACTTAGGGGAGCAAGAATGAAGGGCTGCCGTTCCTTTCTTGGAATGTATGGTTTGGATCTGCAATATCCGCTAGATCTCATGTGATGAGGGGTTGGTCCCCAACAGAGCCATGTTCCGAGGCCGGGCCTTTGGGAGGTGACTGGAGGCCAAGGGCTCTAATTGCACAGGGGATTAATCCTCCATGGGTCCATGGATGAATGTCCTGTGGGACGGCTTCACTGCAGACGCTCTGCCTCTCCACTCACCGCGAGCAGCTGGGTCTCTGGGGCCTATGATTTCTGAAACTATAAGGAAAACAAACCTTTCCTTTTTTTTTCTCCTAGGTCCTGAGAACTGAACTCTTTTTATTTTATTGAACCCCAGCCCTTTTTATTTTTTATTTGAGAAAGAGGGTCTCACAAAGTCACTAAACTGCTCAGGCTGGATGGAATTCATGATCCTCCTTCCTCTCCAGGTACCGGGATTACAAGTGTGCACCACCATGGCTGGCTGACCTTCCTCCTTTAAATGGATTCCTTTTAGGAATTTTATAACAGGGCTGGAAAGCTGACCAACACAGAAACCTTCAGGAACGGTAGCTTACGAACCCTGACAGATCAAAGTGGCTTTGGGCAGAAGCTCCTTTAGTTCCAGCCAGTTTGGGGTGAGGGTAAGTATTTAGGATTCAGGCTGACTGTGAGTGAAGGAATCCAAAATGATAGTAACTAAGCAACATAGAAAGCTCTGGACCTGTCTGCCACACGTGCAGGAGCCCCGACTGGGATGTGCCCACAGGCATGAGGCTTCTGCCCATGGCCCCCACCCTTCTCAACTGTCCTACCTCTGACTATCTCATCTGTATTCCCGCCAGAGACCGGGGGCTACCACTCTAGGGATACTTTCCACTTGTGCCACACAGCTGCTTGGTGGCCACACTCTCGATGGGGAGTGGGGGCTAACAGACAGCTGTGCCCACTAGCACGTGGGAAAGAAGAGTGTGGATGTGGAACCTCATGGCCCCCGCCTGGGTGTAGGCTGCCCACAGGTTTATCCCCAATGATTCTGAGATACCCAGAGGAAAGGCGTCTGCTGGAGCAGCGAGGGTCCCCGACACCAGCAGTGGACTGGAAAGCCTGGTCTATAAAGGGACAATGAGATCCTCTACTGCTCAGCCATGGACCACAGTATGACTCTGGATCACCCTCTTCCCATGCACAGTGAGGGACATGAAAGCCACACAGTGTCAGGAACAGCAGGCCCCCTAGCGAGTGCCAGTTCTTATGCTTATAAATACGCAGGACCCATATGCACCAGGCTAGGTGCTGGCGACCTCTTTGAGGTAAAGAACTCACCGTGTCAGTGTGTTTGAGGCTCCCGCTCCACCTGGGGCTGCTCTGAGGGCTCTGCCAGCCCTAGCTCTGGGAGGTACGTGTGACTCCCCAGTATCGAGTGTAAACCAAAATTTACTGTATGAGAGTTCAATGATGGATGTTTAAATCCATTTTACGGAGGGAATCTGAGGCCAGGAAGGTCACTAGGGGTATCTTTTCCTGCACAACTGGCCCAGAGGGGGCATTTAAAACCAGGCCTGCTAGGAGAACGCTTCCTGAGTTACAAGACTTGCTTGGGAAAATCTCATGTAAGTATATGACACCCAAAGAATTTTAGAACTGGAAGAAATATTTTTAATACAGCTCAGTTCTCTCAGCTTATTGGAGGGATAGAGAACATGAGCCCCTGACGATCTTTTCAGTGAGCTACATTCACAACTCTTAAAAAAATTTTATTTTGAGACAGGGTCTCACTGAGTCTCTAAGTTGCTGAATCTAAGCTTGAACTTTCTGTCCTCCTGCTTCAGCCTCCCAGAGTGAAGAGGAGAGGCCACCACACCCAGCTTTTCTGTTTCTCTCCATTCTTAATGGTCTTCTCTCCTCAGCCTCACTGTCGACTGCCATAGGCTATGGTGGGACAGTGGTGATGAATGTGGCTGTGGGTGTCCATGTCTGTCCCTTCTAAATGCTGCCCTGGACTTTGGCAGAGGACACGCCCCCACCTCCCAGAACACTGAGACCCCAGAACATCCCTGGTACAAACTTCCTCCCTTCTCTCCACCAACCACGGGTCTTGGCCCTATGCTTAGTGATCTGCTTAGTTTTTCCAGTGAGTGGGAGATTTACTGGGGCAAATAACTGAAACCAAATGTCAAAGCAGCCAGGTTTAAAAAAATATGTGATAATAAGCATAAGAGAAAACGTATCATCTTAAACCATTTTAAGTGCACCATTTAGTGGCATTAAGCGCATTCACAGTGTTGTGTACCTATCTGCCCATCCATCCTCCTTCTTGCATTGAAACCCAGTCCTCAGCCAGGCATGGTGGCACATGCCTGTAATCCTAGTACTCAGGAGGCTGAGGTAAGAGGATCCTTGTGAGTTCGAGGCCAGCCTGGGCTACAAAGTGAGCTCAAGGCCAGCCTGAACTGCATAGAGAGACCCTGTGTCAAAAAGACAAAAACAAAACAAAACAAGAAACCCAGTCCTCATTAAACGTAACTCTCCTTTCCCCATCCTTTAGCCTCTGCATATCTCCATGAATTTGGCCACTCAAGGGACCTCAAAAAATCTAAGTGTGGGGCTCATGTCTATAGGCCCAGTGCTCAGTAGGCTGAGGCAGGAAGATCACTGAGAGTTCAAGGCCAGCCTGGGCTACACAAGACCTTGTCACAAATAAACAAACAGACAAGGACCTCGTACAAATGGAAGACTATTCAGTCTTCATTATCTGCTTCATTTCACCTGGCATAATATTTCCCAGGTTCATCCACCTTGACAACAGGCAAGGTTTTTGGTTTGTGGTGGTGGTGGTGGTGGTAGTGATTTATAGATTGACTGATTGTTAGCAAAGAACCTAAGGAGGTACATAGGAGAAAAGAGAAGGCATTCCTGAATGGCCCCAAAGCAGAAACCAGCTCATGCTGTGTCTCCAGAGGATGCCCAGAAACCTATATTTCCCATGGGACAGGGTCCAGGACCCTTGGGATCCAGAGGCCATGGCCGGCAACCTGAGCTGACCCTGTGGTTCCTGGCACCTGTGCTCATGCCCAGCCCAGGTCCTTGCAAGGGAGCTAGTTTTCCCTATCCCCACCTCCAGCACCTGTCACTTCCACTTCCACTTCCATCTGCAAAGCACATCCCTCTCCCCTGCCTCTACTTCTAGGGAACTACTCACAACTCTGGACTTGGCACCATCGAACCCTTCCGCATCATCTGCCTCTCCCTGAGCTCCAGTAGCCCCTGGGATGCTGTGTACTCCGTGTTTCCATCACATTCTGCCCGCATTGTTGCTGCCTCATGGTCTGCATAGACTGCAGGACCATGCATGGGGCTGCCCTCAACCCTCTGTCTCTCTGGGGCTTCTGGATACAGGGAAGCTGGCCCTTCATTCCCTGGGTTCCACAGACCTGGGTCTATCCAAACACAGATGAAAGGTGTTTTTAAAACACGGTTTACATAGTATTTACATGGTATTCCATATTACAGTTTACCTAGACACACTTCAGGCCTACAAGAGAGTGCGCACAAGTTATATCCTAACACTGCGTGTGGGAACTGCTCTCCATGGATTTTGGTACCCTGGGGATCCTGGAATCCATCCCCCACAGACACCGAGGGACAACTCTACTCATGACCTAGACTTCCTAGCAGATTGTGGGATCAGTAGCAATGCCCTTCTGTCCCTTCTCAGCCTCCACCCTGGGGTTCCTGGCTGGACACAGGACCCTCTGGAGAAGGCCTCTCTAGTTGGACCCCGATTGACTCTGATCCCAATTTTGACAGTGTCTCTGGCCTTGGTCTCTCACACACATACTATAGTGTTCAGCAAGTCTCTTTTTTATTTTTTATTTTTTATTTTTTGTTTGCTAAGGGGTTGATTTCTTATTGAGAATGTTTGAATTCTATCAGAAGCCTTTGACTATAATTGAGAGGACCATATGGCTTCTCACTTTTGCTTTATCCAGATTACACATTACATTAGGAAAGATCTTCCTGGGAACCAGTCTCATGTTCTAGGTCAAGTTGACTGGGCCATGGGCTTTTAAAATTTTATTTTATTTTGGTGCTGGGGAATGCAAGCTAGGGCCTTCACACAGAGCCACATCCCCAACCCTTTTAATTTTCTATTCGAGACAAGGTCTCACAAAGTCATTGCAATGTTGCCCAGGCTGGACTCAAGCTTGCAATCCTCCTGCCTCAAACTTCCAGGGCAACAGCAAGCAGAAACACCAAAATGACACCCAGGACTTGGAGGCAGATTTATTTATGTCAACAGATCCTGCCTGTCATTGATCAGGATAACTCCCAAAATATCAGGCCCTGATTTCTGGTGGTCTAGGGCTTACATGAGATAAGCAAGCAGGAATCCAGAGGCAGAATGGCTTGTCAATTGAGGATGATTGGTTTATACCACGTCCATCGTAGTGACCAGCCATTTCCAAGAGACAGAACAACCAGAACTGGAACAGGAACTGTTACCTGGGCAACTAACAAACTAAAACTGGTGGTGGTGGGGCCACATTTTCTGCTACATTTCCCCTTCTTTTAGTTTACCTGGAAAGTCTTTGCTGGGCACATTACATGTAATCTTTTGAGACAGGGCCCAACTAGAAACAGTAAAATTAGGGTTGTCAGCGATCCTTGGATGGGCTCTAGTTAAGCTCCCCCAAATTGTCTTATTATAGAGTTTTTCCCTAAGTTGATTTTTAGGAAGAGACACAATTTAGACCTGTCTATTCTGTAACATTACTCTGGCAAGAAAGTGAGGGAGTTTATCTGATCCAGGAGCATGTCCATTGTGCCTTGGATGCTCATCAAATCTTGGTCAAGTGTTTGATTAATTGTTCTATTCTTCTGGGACAGCCATCCATACAGTTTAAGGCAAAAAATAAAAAATAAAAATAAAAACAAAAGCTAGCAGGGGATGGGGAAGCAAGGACTGAGGTAAGCAGAATCAGTTAACAAAAACCACAGCTAGCAGGTAGACAGGGAAGCAAGGACTAGGGTAAGCAGCCCGAAAAGACACAAAAATTGAGGAGAGTAGATATGGAGCAATCCTGTGAGCAGTGGCCTCAGGTTTCAGCAATGTGTAGCATTGTCTCTTTAGAGTGAGCATTGGAGGAGCTGTACAGGTAAATTTTTCAGCAGATCTAAGGCTGGATTTCTGAAACTTATAAAGGTAGCTAATATGCACCTAGGTTATATGTGTGCATAGGAACGTCTACAGATATAGCTGGTCTTTTAACTGATTACAAGCTGTTCTGTAGGGTTATGTTTTATTTCGGTGTAATCTATCTATATATCTTTAAGTGGGGAGAGTCCACTCTAATGCATGAGGCCAGGATCAGTGACACAGACTCTGAAGCCTGAACTGGTTGCAGAGGTATGAGTGTCAGCATTGCAGCTTGAGCTTACAGAACAAACACTGGGGCGAGTCTGGCTCTGATCTTCTAGGAATACCAGTGAAGTTTTTCTGGCTGGGGTTGATGTTTCAGTCAATTGGATCCTTGGAGGGGAATCATCCCTGCAGGAGACTTTTGGCCAAATAGTTTTGTCCAAGGTGACCACAGCATATTTAGCCTGTCGGACTTTATCCTAACAGAGCTACTTCCATCTGTAAACAGGGTATACTCAGGATCTGTCAGGGGGTGCATATTTTAAGAACAGTTCATCCCAGTAGATCACGTAGCACCTGGACAGTTAGGTCTCAGTCTAAGGTGTGCTTGTCAGCTTTTTTCATCAGAAGGACAGTGGCTATAGGAACATGGAGGCAGAGCAGGGTGGCAGCCCTTCGGGCCCACTGGGTGCTCCCAGGGACTGGTAGGCTGAGTAAGCCTATAAAAGCCAGCAGCTCCAAGACATTTGCAGAGTTTCTTTCTTATAAGGAGTTTCTGCCAGATACTGTAGCAGAGCTTTTGTGTCTTTTTAGCAAGTAGCTTGAGTGTCATTAGTCAGAAGTACTTTTTCAAAGAGGAAACAAGTTTTTGAACCTCAGGGAGCTTGAGTCCAGGTTCGTTGAATTTTGAGTCCAAAATTGGGATCTTTCCATGTAAGGGTGAAGAAAGGCTGGCTGACTGGAGCCAATGAAAGGCAGAAGAAGGCGTTTTCTTACATCCAGGAAGGTATATCAACAGGCTGTGAGTAGCAGAAGACTGAGGCAATGTATATAGAGGACAATCACAGCAGTGTTGGCAGCTTGGAGATCTTGAACTGGCTTTACAGGCAGGAGAGATACTGTTTGATGCCAGTTGGTTTGCTTTGGAACAGAGCTCAGTCACCAAAGGGACATGACTGATAGCAAGCCCCAAGAGTAAGTCTTTTGTTACTTCTGGAAATGAGTCTCAAAATTTCAGGGTTATGATTGTCAGGCATTTCTGGCAGATATAAGCACTATTCTTTTTCCTGGGGTCAGAGTCAATATCAAGTCTAGGACAGTGGATCTGAGGGTGAGAGAGACTGGTCATGTCCCAGCAGAGGTATAAGGCACTCAAACACATACAGGAATTCATGTATAATAAAGTATCCATCCATCTCACAGGGTCTGCTTTGGCAGGATTTATTTCCAGTGGGGGCTCTAGCGGGCAACTTCAGTAACTTTACACATATTTGTTGGCTTCTTGCCTCCCTCTGTGAGGTCTGGCAGGAGAGCAGTGGGTACTGATCTAAGGCTTCATGGCCCTCTGTCACATTACAGTCTCAGTTTAAACATTTTGGGGGGAAGACTGTGTTCATCCAAGTGTCAGGATCAACCACAGTGGCAGAGACTTTTGACTTTAACCGGGCTTGAGCCATCTAAAATACAGCAGCGTTCTTCAGTACTAAAGAGTCAGAAGGAGTTGCTGACCGTACAGCAGGAGACTGTGGTGTTGATGGCGTCATGGCTGGCTGAGCAGCTTGGGGTTGATGGCCAGGCCTGGAGACAAGTCCTTAGCCTGTACCCTCCAGAAGGAGAGTTTTTAGAACTTCAGAATTGCAGTTATCTGTCTCAAGCTGATGCAGCTGTCATCTTTTCCTCAGGGAATAGTCAAAGTTGCAAGTACAGGGTTAAAAGAGAGGGAGGCTGGCTGGCGTGGTGCGAACAAGATGTCCTCTCTGGCAGCAAGTTTGTGCCTGAGAAGGGGCAAGAGGCAAGAGTCCCAGTTGCCCTGGTGATGGTAACTCTTTGAAAGAGAACTTTTTTTTTGGTACTAGGAAGCGAACTCTGGATTTTGCACTTGCCAGACACGCACTTGTGCCACTGAGCTATATCCCCAGCCCTTGACAGAGAACTTTTGAAGGCAGAGAAGCTCTGTTTCATTGTCTACCGGGAAAGTCACCTGTTTGCCTCCAACTTCTGTAATGACTGTGGGTTCTTGGAGGCTCAATTTGATAGAGCTCAGTTTGTCCTATCTATTCAGGCCCAGCAGGTTGCAACTCATTTGTCAAGGCTGACAGTCCAATTTTTCCTCAGTTGTGGAACTCAGAAGGAGTTGACAGTCTTCTCAGGTGGGCATTAGATGATGCTATCTGCCCAGGATAAGCATGTAAACAAAAGGCTCTGGAGGGAGGGCCTTTGTGGCAAAATGCAGGCGATGGCTGGCTGGAACCAGTTCATGAGTTGGGAGTGGGGAGTGAAGCTGTTGGTGTTGGCAGCAGCTGTAGTAGCTGACAAAGGTGCCAAGGAGGAATTCTCAGGAAGAATGGGCCCCCTTTCCCTGTTTTTTTTTTTTTTTTTTTTTTTTTTTTTTTTTTTTTTTTTTTTTTTTTTTTTTGAGATGTAGGGAGTGGTTTGGTTTCATTTTTAACTCCATAAAATCTCCTTTTCCTGCAGTCAGGGATGGTGGGTTTTAAATAATTAGTTCCAATTCTATCTGCCTACAGTATGTTGTGTACCCTTGAATGATGGTGCAACAGACAAAGGGGGGATGTCCCTCGGAGAGAGACCATGTAGATGGTCACCTGGCCACACTCCTCATGGAGACATAAGTCTGACTTAGCTAAGGAGGCTGTGAGGCCTCTGTTATGTCATATGTTGACTGTCATAGAACTGCATGTGAGGGCCCAAGCAGCCACCATGACCAGTGCTTCCCACTCTTGGTGCACAGACAGAGCAGCCTATTGCTTACTCCATCCATTCCATTCACTCACACGTTTATTCAGCAGGCACTCAGAGGTTAAACATTCCAACCCCACTTTCCTTGAAGGTGGCCTGAACTAACAAGAGTTGCCTAAATTCTTCTGCTGGAACTGACCAGGACTGACAGACTGGCTAATTGGTGTGCCCCTGGAGGTCTTACTGGAATCAAGCAGGCAGGCAGATAGATTGCATCTTTCTCCCTTTGATTTCCAATGTGAGCCACTCGAGCATGGAGCCCAGGAATCCTCCTCCAGACCTCTGAGGGGACTTAAGAAATCTTAGGGGTCCTGTCAGGACCTGAAGCGGTCCTTGCTCCATTACTGAGGGCCCTGACTGGTGACAAAAAGTCAATGTGGTTGATCTCAGCTAACATACCAGATGCAACAGCAAGTAGAAACACTGAAATAACACCCAGGATTTAGAGGCAGATTTATTTATGTCAGTGGGCACTGATTGGGATCATGCCCTGTTCTCTGGTGGTCTAGGGGTTATATGAGATAAGCAAGCAGGAAGTACAGAGGCAGAATGGCTTGTCAACTGGGGATTGCTTTGTATAATGTGCAGCATAATGAGCAGCTATGCATCACAGCGACCATTTCTAAGAGGCAGAACCAACTGAAACTGGAACAGGAGCTATTACCTGGGTAGCTACCAAACTGAAGTATACTTGTTTGGGTGGGTGCATTTTCTGCTACACCAGAGTGATGGGATTACAGGTATGCACCACTGTGCCTGGTTCATGGGAGCATTTGTAAAACTACGCACTCCTGTCTACTGCCAGTCACTGGGGCGAGACCCTGAAACTCCAGTTTACTCCAGTACACTGGTCTTGCTCTTTCTGTCCCCACTTGGTCAGATCTGCCTGCTGCAGAGTGTCCAATTTGTGCCTGCCCTGGAGCACGCCCTCTGCTCAGGGGTCCCCTGCATCTTAACAGCCGTGTTTTTTGGGGGGTGTGCCAACATGAATCAGAGTATATAGTGATCTTGGTTTGGCACCCTCGGGAGGGTAGAGGTGTTTTTTTTGTGTTCTCTTGTTCTTTCTTTCAGCTTAAACAACAGGATCACTTTGTGCCACAGTTCTTGGGCAAAGTCAGGTGTGGGTAGGGCCACCTCCTCCCCAGGTTGTAAGGAGAAACAGTCCCAGGCCCTTTGCCTGCCTTTCGGACCTGCTGCTCACCGTTGCTGGCAGAAGAGTGGCCAGGCCTCTGCCCTCACATTCATGTGGCCCTCTCCTCGCCCCCTTTCACAAAGACATGTTGGATCAGGGCCCTCTCAACTCCAGTGTTACCTCATCTGCACTAAGTATGTGGGCAGTGATCCTGCTTCCAAATATGGTCACATCCAGCTGGGTGCTAGAATTTCGACATGTGCATGTGAGGCACAGGGATATGAGGTAACTCACAAGAGGAAGGGAGGATCCTTTTTCTTTTTCTCTTCCACCCTGGGGTAATTTGTTCACATTTTCTGTCTTGGTCAGATCTGTAAGGTGGTTTGATTACAAAGTCTCTGTTTCTTGCAGTGTTATAGTCCCCTGATTGAGGGTACACAATAATTCCAGGGGAGGTGGCCCCAGGGCAAGAGGAAATTTGCACTTCAGAAAACCTAGAGCGCTCTGGAGTAGGTGGCAGAGAATCCCACTCAGGAAGCACTGTTCTAGAATTCCCAATTATTAGCATAAAATGGGAATTGCAGATTTAAAAGCTTTAGTCTTCGTACCTAAATTACATCTAGATTCTCATTCCTAATATACGTTTATACTTTTTCTCTGCTCTTGACTTATCTTGTAGATTTCCACTGGCCTTGTTGGTCTTTTCAAATGGCCAGTGCTGTGTTTTATTTTCAGATCTGGAATGCATTTTCCTTGGGGACTGAGGGACCACCGGTGGTTTTGTCTCTTCCTTCACTGTGCTCATTTCTCTCTTCTTGGAATCACTGTTCTCATCTTGCTAGAGCTCGAGCTTAGCCCCTGTGTTGCTCATCTCCCTGCCTTAGGAGAGGTGTGACTCAACCAATCAGCTCTGTGCAAATGCTCACATTCTATTTTTATAATTGCTCAGACATTCCTTTGACAGCACATCTTTCCTGCTTGGCAACACGTACACTAAATTTAACTTGCTTGGTAAACATTTCTGGCAGGTATTTCCCTCTAGCACTGTCTCTTTAGGCTTCCTCTCTCTCAAGTGAGCATTGGAGCCTGTTCAGGCATGAGACACCCCCTCCCAGCCTTGGCCTGTCTGCACTCCACATCCAGGCAGCTCCCTGCATGGGGAGAATCCCTCTGTCTGCTCCCTTCCCATCCCAGGTGGCTAGCCTGTGAGGTCCTGAGGCACAGGAGGTGGGGTGCCACCCAGAGGGATGGATGCAGGTTGGGGGATGGAGGCTTTGCATCTGATTGGCTGGCACTTCTCTGACGACAGATGCAGCTTGGTGGCATTTGGCTGTGGAACATGTGAGGGTCTTTAAGCACCAATCCCACCAGCCTCCACCATGTTCTGGGGTCCTCACGGTCAGGAACCTGAGCAGTTGTCCATTTATTCCACTGATGGGGGTCCTTCTGTCCCAGCCACTGGCTCAGCCAAGCCCAACTGAACCTGCCTGACCTGCCAGGATCCACTCCCCAGCAGAGTTCCCCAAGGACTGAGGCAGCTTCCTGAGCCCAGAGCCCTCTTCCAGCTTTAGGAAGACTATCTGGTAGGTGATTTGAAGCTTAGGGGAGAGCTTGTGTGATAATGAAATGATAGCAACTCTGGTTTTGCAGATCTTACTTGCTTTTCTTTGGGATTCTATTACCCGGCTGTTCTGAGAGCCAGGCAGGTACAAAGCTCCTGTCTGCTCATGGTAGAAAGGCATTTAGGGATAGAAATAGAAAGGAGGTGCAGGGAGGAACTGAGGTGGGCACAGTGGGCTGCAGCTGCTTCTCTGCATTAAAAGGAGGCACTGCTACAGCCCTGAGACTTGGGCGTCCAAAGCGGAGGAGGGAAAAGCTTGCTTTACTTCTCCCACTTCTGTCCTTTCTCTTTCTGGCTCACACTGAGGAATTCCTTCTGGTCTTAGCCCAGTGTGGCTTTTGATATGTGAAATGGAAGCTAAAGGGGACAGGCGAACCTTGTTTTCTCTCAGAAACACCTGCTCTGCATCCGCCTGTGCTTTCTCTCTGTGTTCTCATCCGTCCTTGGTGCAGCCAGATGGGGCTGTGGAACGGCTGGCCTCTTGCTGTCATGCTCCATGGTCTGGCCTGTGGTTTTGAGCCTGTTTAGGGGTCACTTCATCCCTGTGGTTGTTCTGCAGCAGTGGAGACAGAAGTCAAGGGCAGGAGGAGAGCGGTGGGAGCCAGCTGGTTGGCTGGGCAACATTTGAGATGTTCCTTGCGCCCACTGCAGCTAAGAATACGTGTGGGTGGGCCTGGCCTCAGCATGGTTAGAGAGCACAGGGGTCTCATGGGGAATGTGGAGGGTGGGGATGTCCCTAGGGGCTGGGTGTACCATCGGTGAATACTGCACTGTTGTAAGTTCCTGGAGCCCCCAAGCAGGTGACAGATGGTGGAGGAAGGCCAGCCCTAGGGGCTCCACTGTGACAGTCTGAGGGCATAGTCCGAGTGCTAGGTGCCAGACAGGCACTGTCAAGGAGCACGTGATCCAGGGTGCTTCTCAGCATAAGTCTCCTCCTGGCCTCACAAAGCCATTGATGAGCAGGTGGGTGGTGGGTCTCTGCAGCCTGCAGTCAGACTCAAAGTTGGGTCATCCTCCACTATGCCCTGGTCCAGCCAATGCTTAGCAGCAGCAGTGCTGTCTCACCAGGAGCCCCAGGCCTGGCCAGGACCTTCACAGTTGACACTGCCCTCTGGGATTTATGCCCATCTTAGGACATCCGTGACTCATCTGGGAAGGGAAGTGTGCTCCGCTGAGAAGTCATTTCCTCAGCCGCTGCAATATTTGGTGTCTGGAGCTGCTCTTTGGGACTATGCTTCAGGTCTTCCTTAGGCATGTTTTGCAATAGAAGAAAGAAGTTAGAAGAAAACATAAATAACCAAAACCAGAGCTTAGTAACAGTCCACACATGCACTTCTCATTCCCTCTGCCCCCGGCAGCATACCACCACCCTCCTCTGTCCAGCATCCAGAAGTTCAGTAACATACAGGAAATGCGGCTAAAAACATTGCTCCTCAGCCTTGTCATGCAAATGCTGCTGCCCAGCCACCCAAGTGTTGGAAGTCACTGGAAATTGGTCATATGTGTGAGGGCAGGAGAGAGCCAGAGTGCCTCAAGCAGTCAAGGTACCTCAGTCTTGAGAAAAACATCCTGCAGACAATTTCAGTCATTAGTCACCAGGCAACATTGCCTGTCATGACACTAACTTTGCAAGGGTATAAATAAACACCTCTACTATTACCCTTTAGTTCTCTTGCCCATCAGGTGAGAGGCAACTCCACCTGACCCTAGCTCGTGTCTCTCCTCTTTATTTTCCTCATGCCCACCACCATTCTTCCCCAGGGTATATGGAGAGACAGACAAGGTCCCATACACTTGGCGCATGAACAGGACACCCAGTGAGAGAGATTAAGTGGGCAGTGTGTATGTGCCCCAAGACCGTGCAACAGAAGTGGGGAGCACATTTGTGGGAGCTAGTGTTCAGCTCTGGAGTGTAAGGTATTGGCACATCAGGTGTAAAGTATGGGGATATGTGTTCTCTAGGGCTAGAAAATATACAGGCTTCAAAGGAGCCAAAAGAGAAAGAGATGTTGAAGCACAAGTAGTGGCTCAAGACCGCCGGGATAGATGTCTGTAGAATTGTTTGTTGACTCCTGTATTTAATTTTCTGAGTGTTGGTTTGGAGGGGTTTTGTAGCCATAAAGGATTTGGCTCAGAATGTTATGCTAAAAATCAAGTCCCACGTCTAAGTGGACATGGAGGGCGAAGCAACCGTGCCGCCAGCAGAGCGTGAGCCCTCTAGCCTGGTCCAGTTTAAGAAGGAAGGAGTGGTGGGGGACAAAAGGGACTTTTCCCCACCAGAGAGGTGATTCCCAGTGAACTCTATCACACAACACTCAGTGGAACTGACTGAGCCACAGGCGGCTAACCCGGCCTTTTTAGCTCAGAGAAATTTTACTGTGTCACAGATTGGAACTTCCAACTTTCGGAGATTAGAGCCATTTTCTCCATCTCCTTTGCAATTAGCACTAAAAGAAGCCAGATGAGTAGGGAAACCCATGGAGGATTTTCAACATATCTACCCTGTAAGAGAATTTCAAGTCCCCGAAAATCCGGGACAAGGGACCATATAAGTTATATGTCCTTATGAAGCTATACCTTTTAAAATCCTAAAAGAGTTATAAAAAAAAAAAAAGCTGTGTCTACTTATGGCCCTACTGCTCTCTTTACCTTGAGTTTAGTAGAAATTCTAGGACAACAGATTATGGCCCCAAATGTTTGGAAAGAAATAGCTAAAGCATGTTTAAGTCCAAGAGACTATTTGATGTGGAAAGGAAATTTCTTTGAACATTGCATGGGCCAGGCAATTCATAATGCTGTTCACAGCATAGCTATTACAAAGGATATCCTAATTGGAGAAGGTGCCTTTGCTATCACAAAACTCAACTGACCTTTGATTTGCCAGCCTATGAGCAAACCAAGATGGATGCTATGAGGGCTTGGAGGGAACCTCCTTCTAAGGGGGAGGCATCCCTTAATTTGGCTTTTATTCATCAGGGCTCCAAAGAACGTTTTCAAGATTTCACAGCATGCTTATTGTAGAGGATTATAACTGACACAGAAGCTAGCAAACTAATAGTTCAGCAGCTAGCCTTTGAAAATGCAAATAAATGGTGTAAAGTGGCTCTAGGAGCCCACAAAAAACGGGCTATGTTGCTAGAGATGATTCAGATCTGTGCAGATACTGGTCCCTCAAATGTACAGGGGGCTGCCTTGGTGGCAGCTATTACTCAGCTACAGTAGCTGCAGTATAACTGCATTATTCAGCTACAGCCTGGAGGAAGAAAAAGAGCAAGACCACCTGTTTTCATTGTGGGGACAAGGGAGGAGCACTGTGTCCGGAACTGCTGTGCTGCACCGATAAAGGCACCTCGGCTGTTGTCATTCTCTTCAGCTAAGCCTTGCAGTCCTTGTACTAAGTGTCAGTGAAAGTATCACTGGGGTAACGAGTGTGGATCTAGAATTGTTGGGAAAAGTTGGCCCTTTCTGGGAAACCCCCACTGGAGCTTGCCTCGCCCCATTAAATAATGGGGGCCACCGGGATGGCAGCAGTGGGGGATGCAGTGCTGGGCACATTCAGGCACCCGGTGTGTGCTCCGTCCTACCTCTTCCCTACCTGCCAGATGCCAAGGGCATTGATGGCTGGCAGCTCCACAGCAGGGAGCACCGTCCTGACTCATTCCCCTCCACCACGCTCCTGTCACATGCAAGCCTGGGCTTTGGGCTGTGCCCCTGCAGGCCCAGCTGCTGTGATGTGGGGGTGCAAGTGAACCCTTGGTGTGACGCATCAGTGCAGTGTGTGCTTGGGGAGCAGACACTGCTGCACAGGGCCCAGGACCCTGGAACCCCAGCCACCACCACGTGGGAGAGGTTGCCGCCGGGCACCAAGCCAAACAAGAAGCACCTGTGCTTCCAACAGACCTATGACTATTATCACTGCAAGGACTGCAGCATCCACTCGGAGGTGTATCCATGGTACAAACAAGGTGTACTTCAAACAGTTTTGCAGAATGTGTCAGAAAGCTTACAACACTAAGTGAAGGATATCACCTGTCAGAGTTGTGAAAGAGCTCATAAATGTTCCTGCTGAGTAAGACTTTGCTGCATGGATCTCAAACACCCTCACCGGCAAGACCTGTGTGAGAGATGCAGGGGCAGGCTCCTGTCCTGTGATGAGGCTGGTACTTGGAATCCAGACAATAACAAAATATCCAGTGGGCAGAACAAAAGAGACAGCCAACACAACACAGTGGCTGGGCACATTCCCTTTCCCCTCCTCCCAGCTAGGGGCTGTGACTACAGAGGCAGTAACCTTCACACGGCTTGTGGGGGGTGGGGTGCAGGCAGTGGGACCCATTCCCAAGAATGAAGCAGGACTACTGAGGCCCTGCCAGCAACTCAGCCCCAAAGCGATAAAATAAAAGCTGCAGCCAGTTACTGCAGAGCCTGAAGTATCAGCACCGCTCTTCTCAAGCCTGTGACTGGGGGCTGCTGCCTTAGCAGCAGCCACGCCCTCCCGCCTCCTGCTTGCAGCTGCTCCCATTCCCCTACCCACAGTGTCCTTCTCCCAGGTCACTGCTGCCCTGGTGCAGGTGCTGCAGGACACACTGGGGTGCCAGATAGAATGGGGAACAAAGAGGCCAAGGCCCAGGGCAGGGATGAGCAGGCTTCCCAGGGAGAAGCTGGCAAAAGACTAAAGCTAGATGGGCATGGGGAGGGTGGCAAGGATGGGAAAAAGGAGCTGGGTGAACATGCAGAGAACCTTGGTCAAGAAGCAAAGCAGGAGATGGTTGTGGAGGCTGGCAAGTCAGGTGGGAATGGTGCATGAGCAGTTCCAAGCAGCCAGGGCACCAGCTGCTGGTGGTTAGGCAGTGCCCAGGCCCCGGGGAGGAAGGACAGGGCCACCCAGTGCTGGCCCAGCCATGCCAGGGGTGCATGGCTGGCACTGAACCTTCGGCCACCACATGTGGCAAGGGCCACAGCAGGGCCAGGAGGGCAACACAGGGGCTGAGTGGCTGGAGACCAAGGTCCAGGTGACCCAGAAGGTGGTGGGACCTGGCAGTAGCAACAGGGAACAGGGAACAAAGGCTGAGTCCTCCATGACCTGTCTCAGCATCTCTGAGACAGAAGGAACACTTACGGTCACTCCACTGTGGGACATACAAGGCCTATTCCCTGAGCTATATGGCTTCCTGCAGGACTTTGTGCCCCAGGGTGCTGCTCCAGATAATAAAGCAATAAGCTACTGTTTAGTGTTAACACTTGCCAAGGAGCATCCAGATGTGAGTGGTTTTATTCTAACATAATAGCTCTAGTCAGCAGCTAAATGGGAGAAGATTCCCTCTTGTATCAACCTGATCCTGCAATGAGTCCATCTTATGGATAGATGCACATTTTATGCTTTGGAATTTTTAGAGGTAATTAATTTAGCTAGCCAAACTAAGCTGACCTTTTCCAAGTACATCCAAGAGTTGTGTGTCTACTCTACACATCACACTGATCCTTTTAAGAGGGATCCGAAAAATGTCCCATAATTAACTTCTTTGAAAGTGTATGGAAGATGGAAATTACAACTGAGATTATTAGTTTGCAACAGGATTCACAGATCATGGAAAGCAACCACATTATCCTGAGGCTTGCAGACATATGACCTACAGTCCTAGAAATCGCAGCGCAGCTACCATGTTTAGTCACAAGAGCATAGTATTAAATGTATACAGAGATGACACAGAAGTGGATTATAAAAGCTATGAAGTGACGGTAAGAATAAATTTTTTATGGGCACTAACATGGTGGATTCCTCCCAGTACTCCTAGGTTAAAATGGCTTCTTTTTAATAATAAAAGCAATATTTGTATTTATATGACAAGATAGGGTAAAAATGGTTTCTTGACATTTCAAGATTATTAAATTACCAGCATAAAACCTGCAGATGCTTTTAAACAGATGTGGCAATTACTCCAAACTGTTCAGATTAGCCTTAAATGATTTGCAGACTTTATTTGGTAATATTAATTGCCTCCATCCAGATTTTGGGCTAATTTCTCTGGTGTTATTAGTTGTCATTATTCTGCAGACAAGTTAATTCAATTTGCTTCTGTTTTCACAGATGCATCATCTTAGGTTAAGGGAGGCTGTATGATGGCTTCCTCTTCCAAAATATAGGATACAGGTTTCTCACTGTTCAATCAAAATTCAATTACAAAAACAAAAGGGAGAATCAATCCCTCCCACTTCACTTGGCAGCACATACTATTAAATTTTTAAAATTTTACAAAAAATGGAAGTAGAATAGCAGAATGACAGTTCAGTCAGGTAAAGCCAAAAAAGCTAATTTGGGATCCAGAATATGTTTGTGTTTTGCTAAGGCATGCTGTCTGGCTGAATCATGAACTCAGACCTGGAGAAGAAGTTGGTTCTACCTTTCAGGGAGCTGGTGTGCAGTCCCATGACAGTGATGCCTCAGAGACCACTCTACAGCTGAGAGATAAGGATGAGATTGGATTTAACCAGCGGCCTATTGAAGTAACTGACCAAATGGAAATCTAAGGTC
The DNA here is from genome assembly GCA_004027595.1 of Dinomys branickii. Taxonomy (NCBI): domain Eukaryota; kingdom Metazoa; phylum Chordata; class Mammalia; order Rodentia; family Dinomyidae; genus Dinomys; species Dinomys branickii. The sequence continues at coordinate 16,493 of PVLD010006486.1, read as the reverse complement.
TAAATAGGTGATAGAGTATACAGAGACAATTGAGCTGAAAGCTACCAGAATTCTTAATACAGAATGAAATATAAAATATGCATATTCGTTATAGATAAAAGATTCTATTCCTTCTAATTTTTTTCTGATAAGATGTCTCTGTTAGTTGACAACAAAATCTGACTAGTCTATTTGTACAAATTATAAATTTCTAAAATTATAATAGAGTTACTATAATTCAATTTGGTCAAAAATATATTTGAGTGCACTCTGATTTTGTAAAGATATTTGTTCCTTTGTTCTGTGTACTTGTTTATGTGTTTGTCTGTCATTCTGTGAACAAGCTGTTCCCTTTATTTTGAGCTCAACTATGTTTCTTGTATCATTTGCTCATAAAGCAATTTAGATTATAGACTTAGAGCATGCTTTCACCTGAGTTACCAGCTGGTCTAAGTGATATCAAAATTGGTTTACTCACAGGTCATCAAAAAATTTAAGATAATTAACAAAAATTCCTTTGGGGAGAGATTGTTGGACAGGACTCCAACTGGTGAATAGAGGAGTGGCTAACCTTCGTTCATTAAACAAAGAGCCCCCAGTGATCTCCATAGTCTCCTGGGAGATACTCCAATAATTTGGTCATTTGGTCAAAAAAGTAGTCTTCCAGGAAAAATTACAATAAGATTTTCTCATAAAAGATGCTCTTGATATAAAACTAAATTAAGAAACAAAGGTTTTCACATGTGTATAGCAATTAATTAGTGTAACTGTTGTCTGTTAACATTTTGTGAAGGATTTAAATATTAGGATATCCATGGTTTTTAAGAAAAATAGTGGTTCTATTTTGTGCTCTAAGGTGTTTGCTATTCAGATGAGACATTGGGATATTAAGCTTACTTCCTCCATTACAATGTAATGTCATTAATCTTCTCTTTGGGATGTTCAACAACTGGGGTTTGGAGACCAAAAATTAGAGAGATAGATTGGGCTAAGAGGATAGCCAATATTTTGGCCCTAGCACTCTGAGGTCAGTGAAGACTCAGGACATTAAGAGAACCTCTGCTACAGCATCCTATGAGTCAGTTGAGTCCCTGATTTTCTGATCAAGGAGATTATCGGACCACAGAGGAAAGTGATTCTATGATATATAGTGTGCTTAAGGAGAGCCACCAGGAGAGAAAAAAAAATCTCTGAAGTTTTCACAGAAAGCAACTAGGTCAAGCAATGGCTATGACTCACCAGATGGCTGACAGAGATCTAAGAGGTGCTGTACATGGTTCCAAGTTGATTCCTGAGGAGACTCGACTGACCTTGATAGACAGCAAGAAGTTAATTTTTTTTTATTTATACAGATCTCACTTTAACTTGGTCTTAAGCATCCAGCAGAAAAGTACAACCATGAGATGTGAAAAACAATGCCATAATATGTTAGCTATAAAAGGTGCAAGTTGGGCTGGGGATATAGCTCAGTGGAATAAGCGCTTGCCTAGCAAGCGCAGGGTCCTGAGTTCAATCCCCAGTACCGCCAAAAAAAAAAAAAAAAGGTGCAAGTCACCAACAACCTCTGACAATGGCCAGCTAGACTGGTAGCTGATCACTGTTTTGGATTTTGGACTATATTCTTCAAGCACAGCTTTTCCAGCTTCAACTAAACACTCATCATTTACAAAACAGGGAAGAGAGAGATGTTGGGAGCCACTGGAGCTGAAAATTAGTCATATGTATGAGGGTAGGACAGAGCCAGAGCGCCTCGAGCAGTCCAGCTACCTCAGTCTTGAGAAAAACACCCTTCCTGGACAATTTCAGTCATTAGATGCTAGGCAACATGATACATTTATTTATACCCTCATGATACTGACTTTGCAAGGGTATAAATAAATGTTCCTACTTTTGCCCATCAGGTGAGAGGCAACTCCACCTGATCCCCACTCTTGTCTCTTGTCTTTTTTTCCCTCATACACACTGCCATTCCTCCCTGGGGTATACCGAGAGACTGATGAGGTCCCCTACACCCAAGGGTGCTCATGATCACAAGACTCCTCCATAGGTTGCTCACCTGGTGGTGAAGCCTCCAAAGCAGGTGGCTTTTGCAGACCATATTTATCACTTGATTAAATAATGCCCTGAAATCTTGTTGTACCTTCCAAAGTGCTACCAGAGAAAGAAATTAGGAACTGGGTGTGGCAGTGTATGCCTGTAGTTCTAGCACTTTGGGAGGCTAAGTTTAGGGGGGTGGTCAGAAGTTCAAGCCCCACCTGGGCAATTTATTGATCTTGTCTCAAAATAAAACAGTGCTAGGGACGTTGGGGATGTAGCTCAGTGCAAAGGCCCTGGGTTCTATCCTCAGTCCTGCCAAAAAGAAAAGAAAAGTCCAAGATCCAAATAGAGTCCTCACTGCCACAAGACATCTGACACACAATGTTTTCCCCATGCAGGGAGATATGTGCTGGATATGGGGATGGGAAGATCTCCAACTGAAGCCCGGGAGGTCTGAGGTGTGGGCCAACACTGATGACCATTACAATCACCATAAGCATCCAAATTACTTTACGCATGAGCAGCCCAAACCCAGCACAGCAGCGTAACTCTGTCTCTGGAACCACTGGTAGAGACCTCACACACCCTTCTGTGTAGTTGTACACTGTCCTAGGGCATGTACATAGGATAATTTATCTCCTCTGTTAAATTATTTTTATGGGCGGGGCTGCAGCTCAGTGGTACAACACTTGCCTAGCATGCACAACCTTCTGGGTTTCATCCCCAGTGCTGCAAACAAATGAAAAATCATGTTCATAGCATTGTCATTGGGATTGATTTCCCCATTCACGGCAGAATTTTTATAACAGTCTCATGAAGAAGAAGGGAAGGCCATTGATTTGGGGACAGTTATCCTATTTTTAGCCCCAGAGAGTTTCCTTTGACAGTCAGGTGACTTTCCTAAGCATTCCTATTAGGTGTAAATGCCATCTCATTTTTTCTAACACTTCAGCTTAATGCACGGCTGCTCAGCATTAAGGTGCAATGAGGGCCCCAAGCCAGAGCCACTACAGAGACCTGGATTCAGAGGGTTCCCGCATCACTTCCTCTGCTTCCTGTTGCTGCAAGTAGGTTGCAAGGCTGGGCGACATTGATGGCTGTGGATGCAGCCTCTGTCTTCCGTCGGAAGGAGCAATAGAGTTGTGTTGTCCAGGGCTTTGGATTTTAATTGTGCTTGTGAACTTGCTTTCTGTCCTTGCCTGAAATCTACTCCACTGCTCCATCTCAAACAGGATCAATTGCAAAGTCCTGCTGTGCAAATTCCAGACCACTCTCAGGACCTGTCTGTTCTTCTTTCCTCCCCAGTTCCATCTACTCCTCCCCAGCACAACACCCAAAGCTCCTGTCCAAGGCGGGCTCCCTCAGTACCTCTAAACCACTGCGCCCACTCTCAGCTCTGGTTTCAGCTGATGTCGTTGCCCTTCCACCCCAAGCCCTCACTGCCTCCTTTCTGCCCGCGCACAGCCCACCGCCAGAGGAGTCGCTGCAGCTGTCCTCTCCGCCCTCCTCCTCTGGCACTGTGCCTTCCGCTATTTATGTTAGCTTTTAACCTGACTCATTTGACTTGAAACTAAGCCACGGTTCCCATGTTTGCCTCCTGTAAGGACTTTCTGTAAGCTCCTGGGGAGCCAAGCATGATGCACTCGCATGCCCACTGCCAGGCAGATGTGCACCACGTTATTGATGGACAGAGCCAGAGCAAAGGTGGTCTGGACTGGGCCCAGCAGGGCCTTGGATCTGAAGCCAGCTCTGCCACATGGTGGTTGCAGCACCTTGCTGAGTGCATCCATCAAGATAGGTGAACTCTGCTCCAGGAAGAGACACAGTGAAAACTCAGTTCAGTTATTAGTCAACAGAGACTTTAGCTCCATCACACTGAGCTTCCACAGTTTTCGTGACAAGAAAAGGGAATGTAGTTTATCACATGGTGGCCTCAAAAGCTTTCTGGATATGCATAAAGAGGACAAATGGAATCTGGGTAAACAAAACTCAGAGCCCCCACCTTCTCGCCCACATGGTAGAAATAAAAATATGCCTTTTGTAGGACTTATGTCAGGATCCTGGTTAATTTTTGTAATTTCTTTTCTTTTCTTGTCTTTTTGAGACAGGGTTTCACTATGCAGTTTAAGTTAAATGTGAACTCACTTTGTAGCCCAGATTGCCCTCAAACTCATGGTCATCTCCAGCTTCAGCCTCCCAAGTGCTGGGATTACAGGTGTGTGCTACCACAGCCAGCTATAATTGTCTTAATAGAAAGCCTGGCAATTGCCAGGCCTCAGGAAATGAACTCTAATCTCTCCTTCGTCTCTGTACCTTTCCATGGGCCCAAGAACCCAGCAGCTCTCTATTTCCAGGTCTGCTCCTCCTGGTGGGGAACATCCCCAGCACTTGTATTTTGAGACAAGGTCACTAAATTGCCCAGGCTGGGCTTGACCCTTCTGACTGTCCCACCCCAACCTTAGCCTCACAAAGTGCTAGAACTACAGGCATGCATCACTACACTGGCTCCTAATTTCTTCCTCTGAAAGCACTTTTGAAGGTGTAATAAGAAGATTTCAGGAAGGTATTTAATCAAGTGATAAATGTGGTTCGCCAAAGCAACCTGGGTTTGGAGGAGTCGTCACCAGGTTGAGCAACCACATGGAGGAGTCTTGTGACAAGGCTGAAGAGCAATGTTCTTAGCCTCATTTCATGTATGTTACTGAACTTCCTGCTGCTCACACGACTCTCCTTGCTGCAGTCTCCATGCCCTTATGTCACCAGCCATGCCAACCACATGACAGGTGGGACACCTTGGGCTACTGGTTCTTTCTCCTGGCTGTGCTGCTGCCTCCTTTCACACCCAGGTGCACAAGCAGCAGGAGCACTGCACTAGCAAGGTCTGAGGAGCTTTGAGTTCAGAGTCAGAAACCAGGTGCTACGCAGAGCTCCCCATCTGCTCTATGACCTGGGGTAAATGTTTGACCTCTGAGCATCTCCTTTAAAGTGGGGTCCCCATACCTGCCTGGTGCCTGGTGGAAAGCGTGTGTGTGTGTGTGTGTGTGTGTGTGAGACAATGGGAATTGAACTCAGGCCTTTTGTACTCAGCTACATCCCCAGTCCTTTTTTTTTTTTTTCTTTTGAGACAGGGTCTAAGTCACTAAATTGCCCAGGATGGGTTTGAATTAGTAATCCTTCTGCCTCAGCCTCCCAGAGTGCTGGGATTACAGCCATCACATCTGGCAGCCTGGCAGGCTTTTGGAGGCTTAGCAATCTTTGCACAGTGATGCTCCATGGTGGGCAGAGTGCAGAAGCTGAGCACCAGGGTAAGCATGTCCCTGTCCACTGCTCTGCTTTCTTCAAAAAACTACTGTGAGTGGGGCAGAACCAGAGTCTCCCAAGAACATGTTTCTTGTAGAAGAAGAGTATCACAAGCCCAATGCCCCTGGAACCACAGTGACTCCAGGTTCAGAGTCTCACAGGGAAGCTCCCCCATGAGTAGCCCAGCACCCTGGTTGCAAATGTTGCAAATGTTTTTGATTGGTTTTCCCCATGACCTCTACCCTCCACACTGGAATGAATGGAATGTTTGTTGTTTGTTTGTTTGTTTGTTTGTTTTATACTGGAGATTGAACCCAGGTCCTTCAAACAGAGCTACATCCCCAACCCTTTAAAAAATTTTTTTTGAATTTTCAGATGAGGTGTCACTAAATTGTCCAGGCTAGCCTTGAACTTGCAGTCCTCCTGCCACAGCCTCCTAAACTGCTGAGCTTACAGGGGTGCACCTGGTGATATTTGAGGTTTGGATAGTTTCTTATATTCTGACAGTTGGGGTTTACCCAGGGAAACAGAACCACCAGCAGATACAGGATCTACACATGGATTGATTGCAAGGCCTTGTCTCATATGATTGTGAGGCCTCCTGGACAGAGGAGAAATCACTAGATAGGCTGTCAGGAAGGGCAGCCTGGACTCCTGGATGTTGGCCCATGTTACTGGCTGAAAAATTCCACCTGTAGCCAGTGGTGTTGGCCAGTAAAGGAGATGCCTGAAAGGGCAGGTGAAGGATGGAGCGGGTTTGTCACGGCCACCCCTAGTCTCCATCCTGCTGTTCCAGGACAGTGTCCTCCCTACATCCTGTACACTGGATTTTCCTATCTTAGCAATGTGCTTTTCCCATGTCCCAGTCCTTTCCAATTCTGCTTGCCAGACTGCTGTTTCTCAAACTATCTGTGGTGAGTTTTGTTTTGTTTTTAATTTTCAATACATTATGGGACCAATATATTTATAAAATAGAATAAAGACAAACTACCCAAAGTCGGGCATGGTGGTGCAGACCTGTAATCCCAGCACTCTGGGGAGGCTGAGACAGGAGGACTGAAAGTTCAAGCCCAGCCTGGTCAACTTAGCAATTTAGAGACAGTTTGTCTCAAAATTAAAAATAATAAAGGGCTGGGGATGTAGATCAGTGCAAAGGGCCTAAGTTAAATCACTAGTAACACACACACACACACACACACACACACACACACACACACACACACACTATCAATTACCAGAAAGTGACTATGTAGGACAAAGTCAAGTTTCCCCAGGAATTAGATGCTCTGACTTCCTGTCCTCAGCACTACCCCAGAGCAGTCAGTTCTTGGCCTGTACCTGATGCACAGACCCCACAGGCTGCAGATTTGATTGACTGATTGATGGACTGATTGATTGATGAAGACTATCTGAGCATGGTCTGGCAGGCACTGTGTCAAGTTATGGAACTTCACTTTTAAGGGGGGTGTCTTAGTTACCTTTCTCATTGCTGACACAAAATACCTGACACCCAAAGTTACAAGGAAAAGTTTATTTGCCTCACAGTTTGTAGGTTCCAATCCATAGTCAGCTGGCCCCCAGGCAGCATGGCAAGCAGACAGGCATTGCAGAAGAGAAACAGTTCATGGCAGGCAGAGGCAGCAAAGCAAGCAAAGGACTTTAGCAGATTTTTTGGGCCCCTTTTATACTCTACCTAGGCTACTGGGATTAGGCTGGTGCCAAACCAATCAGTGGATTGGTTTAGTGATCACCCACGCCTTATCCTAGCACCCTTATTCCTAGCATTGCTCCATGAGTCATGCACACACTCTAGATCCAGCCACCTCTGAAAAAGCCCCACCTATGACTGCAGGAGGCTTTTGGGGGACCTCTAGACACAAGCCAGAGCAGGAAGAGAGAGTAAATACACACAGTAAGCAAATTAAATGATATGGTAGAAGGTGACACATTCATGCATACTGAAGGGGAGGAAGAGGTGAAAAGCAATGAGGAGGGTGTTGCAGTTTTAAATACAGCCACTGGGGAGGAGGACTACTGAGGAAGGCCACCTACTAAAGGCTGGGCGTGGGTGGCCTTATTAGTTCACTTTTTGTCATTGTTGTTGTTGTTCTGGGGGTGGAACTGATACAGAAAAATAAAACTCCCAACCTCAACAGTATCTGGGACACATTTGTGTTCTCTAAAATTGAAGAATGAATTTTAGGAACAACATAGGTTAAGAGCAGAATATATTTATTGAGGGACAGAAGGGGGCCCCTGAGTGGGTTGCCAAGGACCTTGCCCTCCCCAGGGATTCTGTAGGGCAAAACCACAAAGTGAGGCGGGTCCAAGATAGGGGGAAATGGGAAATTACAAGGTGGGCATGAGGTGGGACAAAACTATGGTCAGCCAATAAGATTACAAGGATAATTGTTCAGGCAAAACTGAGTAAACTGGGATCAGATGGGGAAGAGTCGCATAGCAAGCGGGCAAGAATACAGAACAGGGGCTTTTCCTGTACGGGGTCGGGCTAGTGACTCTTTCTAGTGATCCCTACCTATCTAGAATATCAATCCCTGATGTCCATCACTAGGGAAGTATGTGGGTGCAATTGTTTAATCTTTTGTCTTGAGGTCTGGCCCACAGCAAATACGTATTTTATCTTGTCTTTCATGTTGGCTCTTTGGAGGGCCCGGCCCTATCTGACCACCTATAATATTTCTATCTAACTCAGCTGCCTATAACAGATCCAAGAGATGCTCTACCCTGAACATCATCTCCACCTCCCCTTTTTTTATCCTGAGACAGGATCTCACTCAAGTTGTACAAGTGGAATTGGAATATGCAATCCTCCTGTCTCAGCCTCCCAAAGTGCTGGAATAACAAGCAAGACCACCACACCATGCTAACACATTTTTAATGTTAGCAGGACTTTCTTTTCAGCAAATAAGGAAACAAACAAAAAGACACCAGATGAGACAAGACTCTGAGCCTGCAGGTGATACACACAGGGCAACTTCAGGGTGGGTAGACGTTGGGGCCTGGGAGCCGCTCAGCATTACTGGGTGCAAGAAGATAGGGGGAAGAGAACAAAAAGTAATGGAAAAGATTGACTGAAAAGCCAGGTACCCACTGCTGCCGAAGTTTATCAAGATTTGTAGACACTTCTTATGGGCTCTTCACCCGCCTGGGTTCCTGGGCAGGAGGCATTGAAGCAGTTCCTGAGATCCTCATAAACTTAACACTACGAGACACTCATCTTGTTGCAATTAGCAATTCTTTTTTAGTTTTTCTTTTCCAGTACTGGGGGGTTGAATGCAGGGCCTTACCCCTAAGCTATATCCCTATCTTTATTTTTGTCATTTTCTCAAGTTTTGAGACAGTTTTACTAATTTGTTAAATTGCCCAAGGTAGACTTGAACTTTTGATCCTCCTGCCCCAGGCTCACAGGGCTAGGATTCCAGACGTGCTCCTCCCTGCCCTAGTCAATTAGCAATTGTTCAGCAACAGGAAAGAGCTCTTGGGGCTCCCCCAGCAGGCAGCGCTCACCCTGAAGCAAAGAATAGCCTGAGGGGAGGCGTACCCAGAGGTGGAGAGAAGCCAGGCTCACCTTCCAGGGTGCAGAGTTTATCATTCTAGCAGCAACCTGTACTGTGGGGACAGCCAAGAGTCCCAGAGGGACAGATGTCAGGAGCCTTGCACCCTCGCTGCCACCTGGGGCAACTGATGCTTTCATTTTCACTCAAAACCGAGGACCCAGACAGCTTGACAGTGGCCTGCCGGGGACATATATCTGCCAGTGTGTGGGCTGGGACTGCAGACCCCCAAGAGTACTTTCCTCTAGTATGGCCTTGAGTCTCTCTCTGGACAGTGTCCAAAAGGCAAGTGGCCACTTGTAAGCACAGACCAGAGGGAGGAGAGATGGGCTTGCTGTGGTCAGTGATAGGTTTTTTGGCTCAGATAATAATAGAACAAAAATAAAAATGCCTTTTCTGTGGGCACAGAGAGGACCACAGCAGAAAGGATGGATGAGGAGCTTCTGAAGGCCTGGCCTAGGGACAAAGGTTAAATAGGGCCAGACTGGAGGCAGGGTTTAGGGGGTAGACCACCTGACATGGCAGACCAGGATTGGGAAGGAGCATGGGAAAAGGAAACACGCTACTACAAAAAGGGAAGTAGGAAGTCATAATATGACTCGGAGGAAGAAGGGTGGGGCTTAGATATGGCGGCCAGTGGCCATATTGGCTCGGCACCATGGTGACTCAGCAGGAATGTTATCGAGGCGAGAAACACATCGTTCCCGTCTTTCGGTTATAGGGGGCGAGGACTCCTCTCAGACTGCTTCCTGCTGAATAGGGGCGTCACTATGATAGGGGGCAAGGGGATGATCGTGTTGCCTATGTGAAAGCCAGCGTTAGAGATGTCTGCTAGAGCGAGAAGTTCGACTTCGTTGGCCATGATTGCAGGAAGCCTGGATTAAATAAAACCAGACAAAAGTTTAAAAATGCAGGGCCCTAAACAGGTTATTATTATGATGATAGGGCCCAGAAAAGGTAACAAGAACAGTGCTCATGGCCCAAATGCGACATTCCACCAGGACCGTGGTGTAGCGGGAGAGAGAGTTTTTCAGCTCTGGCATTTAGGCTCAAGCCAGGTGCAAAGATTTCTTACCTTGTCCATAATGATCCCAGATTCATTCACAGAGTAGCAACGTTCTTCTCAAGCCTGGCCCTACTTAATCTTTTCTGTAGGCCAGGCCTTCAGAAGCTCCTCATCCTTCCTTTCTGCTGGGGTCTTCTCCATGCCCACAATAAAGGCGTTTTTATTTTTCTTCTGTTCTTCTCTGTGCCAAAAACCTATCAGTTAGGAGAGGTCAAGGGGCAGCTCACCAAAGCTGAGAGAGGAAGGGACCCTCGAGGGCCACCAGGAAGTCCAGAGACAGCAGGGAGTTCCACCAGTCAAAGGGGGTAGGAGAGGAGAGGGGGACCTGTGGACCAGAGCCTTCTCTGGGTCCAAGATGTCCGCCAGGAGGGATTCGCATAGGAACGCTGATTGATGGGTTTAGGGCACCATCAGGTGTGAGCTCAGTGGACTAACACCGTTGATATAGCACGTAGGGTGTGGCAGAGCTGTCTGGAAAAATAAACAGGACCTGTTAATTACAAGATCCCAGGACAACATCAAATAACTCCCAGGACCCCACATGTGGAACTTCTCACAAGCTCCCAAGAGGTGTGGATGACGTAAAAGAGACAAGACGCCACGAGGAGCCCGCTTTTATTTTTGCTTTTATCTTTTTCATTTTTCTCACCACTTCATTCCTCACTTTTAAAATAAACTTTTGACACCATTTTTGGCTTGTCTCATCTGATTCTTTGTTTGAAACAAGAAGGACCTGGGATATTTTTGTTTGTTGAGCCATTTTTAAGTAAACTACCTGATAACACTGTGACTGTGGCTCTTCTGTGTCCTGCAAGGTAGGGTGTTCCCGCTGCTTTGCTGCTCACTGTCCCCTGCCTGCCCTGCTATGGACTGTTCTCTGTGGTGCCGCCATGCCTTGAAACCAGCTGACTGCAGACTGAAACCTCTACACATGGTGGGCCGAAAAGAACTTTTCCTTCTTTAATTTGTGGGTGAGCCAATGGGAGGCGCATGGCAAACCTAGCAGCTGGTCAAGTTTCTCTGCAGAGGTTTTCCTCCAGCACCCAGCTTGACACCAGCTCGCTCTTCCCCATGATTTCAGCAGGGGGCTTGTATGCTTATTTAATGATTAGTTAAGGAAGTGGAACCCTCTTTTGAACCTTGAAGAATCGAATATGAAATCCTCTTGTAGAGCGTACTCAGCCAAGCCCTGGTGCCACACTTGAGTCCCGGTGAAGAGAAGAGACAAAGCCCTTGTCCAGATGTGCCTGCTGGCTTCCGGTGTGTGACTGCAACATCTGCAAGGAAAGAAGCAAAGGGATCTTGCTATGGAGCCCAGGCTGGACTTGAACTCATTATGGAGCCCAGGCTGGCCTCAACCTCGGGTTGCAGCTGAATGGGCCAAGAGACTTCACTAACCTTAGACTTGGGCAGTGCAACTTGGCTGTCTTGGGTCACTGGTGAGCACTGGGTGCTCTGCAGTGCCTGCTTAGGGTCTGTCTTCTGTTGCTGATCTCCGCTTCACCCACTGCCATTCAACTCCAGAGACCCCAGTACTGGTCAGTTACCCTGAGTCCCACCCTGCTAGACATAGTGAATCACTGCAGCTGGCTCCTTGTCTCAACCTAGGTGGGCTCAGTGTCTGCTAAACCTGTCCTGTTCTTGCCCGCAGAGACTTGACTAGTTGCTCCTGCTTCTAGTTTGTAGCTAGGCTTTCAAAAGCTAGGTAATTTACACTGGGAAATGCAGAGAGGGAAATAAAAAGAATGTGAAGTACAAAGAATCGAAAGGGACGTCCAGCATTTGGGAGGCTCAAATAGGGAGATTGCTGGGAGTTTAAGGTCAGCCGGGGCTACAGAGTGAGACCCTATATTTAAAAGAAGAGAGAGAGAATACGAGAGAGAGAGTCACAAGAGACCTTAGAGGTTAAATAGACCCGTCTCCTACTCGGTGAAGGAATCCCTCTGATGATATCCTTGATAGGTAGCTGTAACATTTTCAGTGATTTCCAAGGCTGAGAAGCTCACTGCTTATCCAAACAGGCGCTTCATTCATTCCCAAGTTGAACTGCTCCAAAGATGCCTTCAGTGATTCTCTCAAGGATGCATAGCTTTCCTCAGGAGCCATACTGAAAACAGCTCAGTAAGCTAGTGTACCAGGCAGTTTCTCTACTGTGGCGGGTGAGTTGTCTTGTCAGTCTCTCTTTCCAAGTTAAATATTCCCAGTTCTTTCCTCTGTCTCGGTCACCTTCCTTAACTAGTTTGACTCTATCAATGTCCAGAATGCTGTGGATGAGGTCTGATTGGTTTAGAGTTCAATGGGTCTATAACTTTCTTTATCTGGATTTAAGACTTATTTTTTTAAAAAAGGATTTATCAGTGTAGCAAAATAAAAAGAATTATGATGTGCTCTGATGTACCAACTTCTCACACTGAATATATAATCACTATGTACTAATGAAAAATAAAATTAAAATACTTTTATTAATGCAATTTTTAAAAAAGCTAAGGGGTCCCTGGGGTGCACCAAGCAGGTTTGTCCAGCTGTCCCACATGGAGATCGCCATCAGGAGGCTGCTATATGAGGCACAGACTAACCACCTTGCGAAGCGGGAGGAGGCTGGGGCAGTCCAGGGACTAGAAATCAGGTCACATGGGTGACTGAGCCCCACTCCTGGCATGAAAGAGTCCAACCGACAGCCAAAGTGGATGCCAAGGCAACACGATTATAAGAATTCACTACACCTGGAAACTTGGCACCATGTCTGGGCTCCTACCCTCTGTGCCACCTACCTGAGAAGCACCCAATGTTCCTCTTGGCAAGTCAGAGCTGCCTGGGTTGGGGGAACAGTCCTATTTCCCACAGAGCTCCTGTACCCCAACCCCTGATCCTCACAGACCATTTCCCAACTCGGAAGCCATGGTTTGTGAGGAAGTGGCGAGACTGTCACCAGACAGTCCAAGGAGGTCCCCAAAGCAGAGATAGGAAAGCTGAACTCACCTCACCCACAGCGCAAGTTGTAAGTTTGCTGACACCTATTGTGGAAAAAAATTTCAAGATGTGTCAATAAGAAACCTAACAAGATTTATTAGGCAGAACTTAAAGCTCAGAATAGAGGGTGGGCCCTCAAGAGAGAGGCGCTGTGGTCTGGAGTTGAGAATTTTTCCATGGTCTTGAGGGTGTCCTCAGATGGGTGATCTAGGATGTGTGTTCTTAGCCTCTGGTCGGCTCAATGAGAATGCCAGCCGTTTCCATGTGCTGGAAGCTGAGATATGCTGTTCACCAAGGTCGGTGGGAGGCAGAGCAACTTCACAGAGGAAATGTTCGCTTCAGAGCCCAGTTTATAGACTCATGGTGTCTTTAAGACCCTTAGGAATTCTTCAGTTTCTTAGAAGGGAAAAGGACCTGAGTAGTTCTGCGTCCCAAAGCTGCAGTTTTTATTAAAAGTACTATTTTTAAGTTATTATTATGTCTCCTTTGTACCTATCTTTATATTTTCTACCCTATTTCAACATGGCTGGTGCCCAAGACAGCCTGGTGCCAAGTCAGGCTCCTTATGCCAGGAGGCAAAGCTGGAAGTTTTAAGAGCGCCACCTGCTGGCCTTTCCATCACAGTCTGAAGCCAAAGCAGTGCCGCAAAATGTGTTCTCTCGATTGAAGAAGGCGACACACAGATTCTAAGGACCAGATGGGTCCCAGTACCATCTGAGGTGGCCTCTGTCCCCCGTGAAATGGAAGGACAGGGAGACAGGCACTGTCACCTGTGTCAGGAGGTGAGGCAAGGAAGGCCTGGTAGGGAAAACGGGCAGCTGCCCATGAGCCCAGTGGAGGTGGCCGCCTGGGAAGCTGGTGGTATTACGTTACTGAGTAGAGGGCATATTTGCTTTCTTCAGGCTGGACCTGAGCTGGAAATAGGCACAATCAATCAATCCACAATCACTGTCCCTTTGGCCTCTGTGGCAGAGTTGGGGTCACCTCTACTGCCATCTCTCAGCTCTGTTTGCTCGACCAGAATCTGCTAGAGAGCAAGAAGCTTCTCTAGGACCATGGTCTTTGCGGTTCCCAGTGTCCCAGCCTTGGGCTCTGATGGACAGCTTGTCCCTACAGCAGAAGGACCATGGCGCTGCTGCACACAGACCCCAGGTCCCATGCTCTGGAAGGCTCAATGCCCCAGTTAGGGTTGGGGGCTGCATCTCTGTCATCTCCCAAGTGGATGCAGGTGAGACATCCTCTCTGGCTGTCTCCATGGGGAACCAAACAGACCCCCAGGAATCTGTCCACTACACCACAGCCATTTAGCTCAGAAAAGCTGGGAGCAGGGAGCAGTAACCGCCTCACTCCAGGCTCCACTGTCTGGTTGCCTTCCGATAGTGCCCCACGCTGTGCTGCAATAAAGTCCAGACTGTCCCCGGACTGGGCAGGAGCTCGGTCACTGGAGCTCACTTCTCCCTTTACTCCTGCTTTCTGTGACCTGAAACTCTAAAGTTCACCAACATGCACCAAGCATCTCTAACGCCATGGCCCTCATTGATTCTTCCATTTGTGGAAAGCCAGGGGCCCATCTGCACCACCTTTTGGGGTTAGGAATTCCCCACTGTCACCGCCTGTTGTTAAGTGATTTTGTGTGTGTGTGGTGAGGGGAAACATCCTTTGTTTTCTGCCTTAAAGGTCAGAAAGAGGTGGGAGCCATTTTTCCTTGAGTGAAAATTGGAGTGGAAGGAGACTCAGAATTATTGATTCTGGGTTCTTTTTTTGCCCTGGTTCCAGTATGGCCCAGGATGGTGCTGTAGCTAATTCTATCTTTATGTAAAATTTGCATGTTCTGCTGTCATGGATTCTTCACATTAACTTTGATTTTCTTCAAGTATTCCATTAAAAGAGTTTATCTTGGTCGGTGAGTTTTGGCTTCCCTGAAATTTCCCCTTGGAGGTGAAGTCTCAGCACCTCACTATGGCCCCTCCCACTTCCCAGCCCCAAGAGGAAGTTCTTCCCTGGAGAAACAGGGACTACGCCGAATGTATGAAAACAATGTGGAAACCACCACATAACAATGGCAAGGAAAATCCCAGTGAGCAAGACTCACTTTTTTCTAGTGGCCTAAAAATAAGAGAAAACTGTGATGTTTTAATAATAAAAGAGTAAATTTAGCTACCTACCGAAATTCTTTTCAAATAACCCATAGAACCAAAACACTTAAACTTTTTTGGAGAAAAATGTTATGAAATGACTTTGAAATTCCTGTCACCTAGTAAATGACTGATGCAAAAGAGACGAGAGCAAAGAAACCGCAGGGGGACAAAGCATTCGTATCGTCACATTCCAGACATCCACAGATTTCTCTCCATAATGAGTTTTTCCTGTTCCCCAACAAAACCAGATCAACTCAAGCCTGTAACACATTTCTCATAGTGATAGAGCTTACTGTAGTGGGGATCTTTCTGTATTTTCAAATAGAACTGGAAAAGCTGAAGGCTCTATCATGTTGAAAAAAATCATAGAACTTTCCTCCAATGAGTTTTTTCATGCATTTAATGGGATTCGAAAGTCTGAAATTCTTACCACATCTTTTGCATTCGTAGTTTTCTTCTCCAGTCTGTTTTTTTTTTTTTTTTTAATGTACTTGAAGGGCACTGGAATAAAGGAAGGAACAGTCACATTCATGTTTTCTCCAGTATGAGCTCTCTCCTGCTTTGGTAGGAAACTCAGATGAATGAAGTCATTTGCTAGATTGCTTATATATGCAGGGATTTTCTCTACTGTGAGTTATTTTATGTATTTTAAAGAAATGGGAAAATTTGAAGTGTTTATCACATTGTGGACATTTATAGAGTTTTCACCATTATGAATCCTGTCATGTAATGGATGGGAGGTGGAACAACCAATAACTTTACTACATTGTTCTCATCTGTAGAGGCTTGTTTTATTTTTTCCAGTATGGGTTACTTTCCTGTCTTTCAAAAGAACTTGGATAACTGAAGGTTGTACCACATTATTTACTTTCATAGATTTCTCTACAGTATGAATTCGTTCATGTACTTGAAGGGCCCTGGAAAAACTGAAGTCTTTATGAAACTCTTTACAGTGCATACATGCTTTTCCCCAGTGTGAGTTTAATGTCTTTGGATGAAAAAAAGGATAAATGTAGGCTTTATCACATGGTTTACATACATAATGTTTTTCTCCAGTATATGCTTTTGTGTGCTAAAGGAAAGTGGAACAATTGAACTTAGCACAGTGTTCACATTCATGTTTGTTCCTCAGCATGAATCTTTTCGTGTCTCTGAAGAAAACTGGAATGAGTGAAGTCTTTTCCACATTTTTACACTTACAGGATGTATCTTTCTTTCCAGGATGGGTCATTTTATAGAGTCTGAAGGAACAGGAATATCCAAAGATTGTACCATGTTGCTTACATTTGTACCATTGTATGGCAGTGTGAATTCTTTCATGATATTGAAGGGAACTGGAATAGAAGGGTTTCCACACTGCATACATTTGGACGGTTCTCCCCCAGGATGATCTACTTCATGTCTTTGAGGGACACGATGAAATGAAGA